>CM035440.1:26330423-26332923 GCA_020310875.1 Ceratopteris richardii
ATTGTTTGCAGAAATATCTATGAGCGTTGACTTTTTCATATTAATATGCAATGCCGATGCATTGGAAAAAGAGGGGAGGGAAGTAATAATATTTCGAACATTTTCCTGCTCGCCTTTGCAAAGATGAAAGTGTAATCTGCAAATCCGACAGCAATTTGCTCAAGCCTAGAAACCGAGATACCATGAATACAGCGAGAATTAATCTTAGCCTCCAACAAATAAAACATTGGTGACGAGGCCAAAGCATAAAAGAGTGGGCTCAACGGACATCCCTGGCACACTGATCTTTCAATAGGAAAAGGATCAGAAAGTCTTCCATTTATCTCTATTTGAGATGCACTATCTTGAGCTAAAACATAGTTTTGCGAGGGATGCGTAATCTTATGCATAATCGGCTTAAGTCTCAAAGCAAAGATCTTGGCAAATATTTTGTAAATGATGCTCATCATAGAGATCGGCCTCCAATCCTCCATCCGTTTGGGTACCTGCACTTTGGGAATAAGTTTAATCTTTCCTAGCTTGAATGTATAAGGCATTCTTTGATCTCTCCAAATTTCATTACAAACATCCAATACCAGTGTTTTAAGAGAGGGCCAAAAGGCAGCCACAAACTCTTTTGTAACACCATCTATCCCTGGAGCTTTCCCATTTTTGAGAGACTGAAGGGCTAAAAAGACCTCTTCTTCAGTTATTCCTTTTTCACAAGCATCTTCCATATGAGAATCAATCATCTGCGGAGTAAATTCAAGAGAGTCCCGAAGAGATGAAAACCACGCATCATCTTCTGCAAAAGAGGCTGCAAATAACTTCTTAAAGTGCATCGAGCAGAACTCAGCAATAGAGTTTACATCATGGAGAGTCAAACCATCTGTCTCTATCGTGGTAATTGTATCTTTAAAACGCTTAGTACGAAGCGAATCAAAGAAACATTTAGAGTTTGCATGAAGATCATTTACTTCAGTTTATCTTGCTCTAACTTTAGAAGACTGAATAGCATTGTTTTCAATTATCTGTAAGCATCTGTAAGCATCACATAACCTCATATACTCTCCTTCAGAGAGTAACTTCCCAGAATCAACCTTTGCAGACATACAGAGAATCATTTGCTCTGCCTCAATTTTACCTTTAGCTAGAGCGGCAGCAAAGCACTTACCACATTCTCTAATCACTTCCTGCATACCCTCCACAAAAGACTCCCACTTCATACACGCGGAGATTTCCAAGGAAAGAACTTTCTGAATAAGGGTGTGAACTTTAGATGTAAATAATGAAGTTTGAAGCCAAGCAAGATTCAATCTCAAAGGGATCTTATGAAAATTACTCGGGATACACGACTCCCAATGCAAATCCTGAAGATTAATCAAGAGCGGATTATGATCAGAGAGAAGCATCGTAGCGTCAATCCACATTTTGGATGCCGCATTTAAAGTATGTACATGGGAATAATAGCACCTATCTAGCCAACTCATTGCAGATTTATGCGATCTTGAGTGAAACGTATAGCGAATTGCATGCCCTCCAATGAGATTCCACAAATCCTTACAATTTAACTCATCTAAAAGTTCCTGCCAAATTACCTTTTCCTGAACCGAAAATAGAGATGATGATGTTGTACAATCAGATTGTGCATCCACCATATTAAAATCTCCACAGAACAAGATACGAGCATCAATCCACATTTTGGAGTGCTTACTTTGGTGAATAAATTGCAAGAGAAGTTTCCAAGTTCTTATCCTCTCCATAGGAGAGTTTGGAGCATAAACATTAATGCAAATATATGATACGCCATGCAATTACAGATGCAATGCAATAAATCTGCCCTGAGGATCATCAAATAGGACTGTGAATTGAATGTCTTTTCTAACAATGAAGAGACAGCCTAAGTAAATATTTTTAATGCCATTATAACGAAGTTGGAAATCTGTAGTATACATATGCATTCCAGCGTGATCATGCTTTTTATGCTCTTGTATCGCCACTAAATCTAATTGATGATTAACAATCCATCTCCATAATCTTGTCCACTTGCCATATTGACCAATGCCTTGAATATTCCATGTTCCTAACTTCATGAATTTTGCGGAGGTACATGTGAGGAATCATCATGTTCCATCATAGGAGCTAACTCCTGTAACACAATATCCATATTCTCATAACCATCTGTGAAGAGGTCATTGTTTTGAGGAGCAAAATTAGCGCCATCCAACGGAGATGCCGAATAACCTGATTGAAATTTACTTCGTTTACCACGAAGTAGAGCTTTCTTGTAAGTGACCGGAGTAAATCCATCACTATCCACAACTCGCTTTCCAACTTCACTTCCTTTTCCCAGAAGAGTATCTTTGCTAGTTCCTTCCCCCTCTCTTCTCTTATACACATTGAGTTTAGCTGAAGAAATAGGAGCCACAGGATGTACTTGCTTATCACTTACCAAATCTTTACCCTTGTTACCAGAAACATACGTTGTCCGAAGCTTGGGTGCAGCTGGATTTCCAGCAGA
>CM035440.1:26345423-26347923 GCA_020310875.1 Ceratopteris richardii
CAACTACATAGTCCTCCATTGGTTACGCTGCATCATTTGGCTCGTGGATCTTTCCTCTCTTGTGCACCTCTATCAATTCTTTTTACATATTTTCATGTATCCTTGCACTCACTAACTTCCCCTTTATGTAGATATGTTTCCCTAAAATATTTAGGAAAGGATGCCAATTTATGGCATTTGCAAGCTTGTTGTTGCCATCCTTTGAGGGCAATATGTAGATAATCAGGCTGCCTTATATTTTCACGTGCATCATCCAGCCCCATCTACTTTCAAACTTTTCCATTCCTTCCTCTTATCAAATCCAAGTGGATCGTGATCCAGTGTTCTAGAGTGGCCAGGTCTAGAAAGAGATCCACTTGCTTCAGCCGATCCATGTGGTTTCTTGGGACAGGTATATGAGTAAAGCCTCACATGGTCCACTTTAGATCAAGGAAAAGTGAAAGGTACAAGGAATAAAACGTAGACTAGATAAGATGATTTGTGGTAGTGGGATTAGGTCATATACTGCATCAATATTTTTTGCTCTGCAGCTTAATATAAACATGATCTATGACAAACTGTGCTTCCAATGCATAGCAAAGATTGACCATCAGATTTTCTACAATTTTGAGCTCAAACGCATACCGAAATCTGCATCAGCATAGACTCGGCCATACATTCAGGATGGGTATGTCGATAATCCCAACCGTACATATAGGAAGCTCAACATACAAATCATGAACTCGAGCATACATTCGTGACTTGTTCTACATTTAACATACTTGCACTGCACGATTGAGTCTCTGAGCTGGTCCAGTAGCACGATACAAATTCTTTAGATAATCCATTTGTACCAAGTGTTTTCCCCATGTACATAAGTTCTACTCCTGCAGTAATACAAAGAGCTAGAGTACTCCATGTAGGTGCATTTGCAGGAGAAGCTCGCAAGTTTGGGAATTTCATGAGAACTTCTGAGCTCTTGGAAATTTTTGTATTCTATACTATCCCTTGCAATTCCTGGGCAAATGACGGAACCAGTGAGTGCTGAACTATCAAAAAATAATGTTGTTGCTATCGTTTCAGCTAGAATTCGCATGTAGCAGAAATAATGTTTTAATTGTAAGTTTAATTCCAAATGCCATCCCCCAATAAGGTATACGCCCAAGAAACAACAAATGCTGATCCTTCTAGCACTCCTACTGCATTGTTGCTATGTTAAGGTCAATTGCAGGATTAACAAAATGTTTCTGTTCGTTACTGCTAGCTGAATTCCAACCTGTGCCATTTATTGATTCTTTTTCTTTTTTACGTTCCTTATAATGCATGTGAAATTCATCAAATCTTTGACTTCGAACTACACTGTAGCATTGAGTCCAGATGCTTGAGCCTTTGAGTTGTCTATTCATTTTTATCTTCTGATAATAATATAATTTTATTGTCAAATTGTAGGACATTTAATGAGAGGGTTGCAACGCCTATAAAACTAAGTTGCTAGGATAATTACTTGATATTTGCCCATGCTTTTCTTTCTCTAAGCAAGCACAATGGTTCTGACACAAAGTTCTAGGTCTTCAAATTGATACATATAAAGATCTATATGTAGTTATCTAATTTTTTGTATGAAAATATTTGACGCCAAAGGTGTGTCTCTTCGTGGCTCACAATTCATACCAGGTACGGCTGGAAGGGACAGAACGAATGAGTTCTTCTTTTGGTTGTTTCTCCAGGTTTTCAATAATATGGCAAAACATGGAAAGAAAAAGATCACTCTCCAAAATTTCATGTACTTTTTGCCCGAAGAGCATTTAGCAAGGGCGTTTGCAATGTTTGAAACAACTGAAAATGGAGAAATCACAAAAGATTCTTTCATCAAATGGGTTGTCAATGTCTACACAGAGAGAAGGGCCCTTTGTTTGACATTAAATGACAATAAAACAGTTGTGGAGAAGCTGCACAGGCTGTTGAATGTAGTAAGTATACTGTTCCAAATGACACAGCAAAATTATTTCAAAATGACAAACCACAATTAAATCAGAAATTCCTGTCAGGATTTTAAAAACAACAAAACACATCCCTAAATGAAACTATTATACTTTGTTTCTAATTAATTACAGCTGATCCATTGCTGAGATTAGTATAAATTTTGAATCAGGTACTCATAATGATCCTGATTCCAGTGTTTGTGCTGATTTTTGGAGTAGAGACACCCAAAATACTTGTCTTTTTTACCTCCATAATTCTTCCTTCTGTGTTCATGTTTGGAAACTCAGCAAAGAATTTGTTTGAGTCATTGATTTTTCTCTTTGTCATCCACCCATTTGACGTTGGAGACCGAATTGTTGTGGATGGACAAACAATGCTTGTAGAGGTAATATTTTTCTCTCATAATTCCTTCTCATTGTTTTTATGAAAATATATGTCTGAGGGCAAATCTGACAACATATTCATTTTGGTATTAACAGGAGATGAACATTCTGAATACAATTTTACTCAGGTAAGAATGCAGTGCTTACTTTTCTCG
>CM035440.1:26355423-26362923 GCA_020310875.1 Ceratopteris richardii
ATGAGAAAGTCAACACTTATTGATATTTCGGCTCAGCACTTTGACTCTTTAAAGTGGGAAGGACCTAAATTCGAGAAAGGAACTATTTTCCGCCATCTTGGATACCCTCTTGGTATAAATGTTTCTACTAAAAGTAAAATTGAGTGGGTATTATGTAGAATCAGATGCAAAATGGACTTGTGGCATGCTTCTCAATGGCCATTACACACTCGGATTAGAATTGTTCAAGCTTTCTTGCAACCGTATGTTATGTATTACTTACTGCTACTGGAATGGAAGAAATGCCATCTTCATGCCTTTGACTGTTTATTGAAGAAATTTCTATGGAACAAAGTTCATAATCGGGCACTGGTGCTTTCTACATGGAAATATGTCTGTCAGCCTAGGACAAAAGGCAGGCTTGGAATTTTGCAGTTGGATTCTCACTTAATGGCCAGAAGGGTAGCGTTTATTATGCGTATTACTTCCTCTCAAAAGCCATTATGGTTCGATATTTTTTGGCATTCTATGGAAAATACACGCTTATGCTATAAGGGTTGTTGGAAGTTGAATGCTTGGAAAAATTCTTTTCTCATTCGCCTCTACAAAGTTCTTCGCCTACTCTTAATTTCCTGATACGAAGTTTTAAATTGGCAGCTTCTTATTTGAAATGGAATGGAAGACAACATTATACGGGTAATTCTTTGGCTTCATTATCTCCGTATTGGTCTTTCCTATCAAATCCGCCTCTTGCTTTTTCCTTGGGTGCATCGGCAAGATATTTTAACAACAAAGGTATTGACTCCATTGCAAAGTGCTATAATTCCAAATGGGAAATCTTATCCTTTCCGGCTATTAGGAGAAAATATGCAGTGGGGGTTTCTTATCGATCCAAGTGGCTTCAATTAGCGTGTTTTCTACAGCAATATCAGATTCCACTTTCTGTTGATGCATCAGACCCTTAGAGAGACTGGCTTTTTATGAAGCACACCAGATGGTGGAATGGTGCTGCTAATATCTATTATGCCTCGCTTCTCCCGAATGAAAGTATTGTTGATCAATGTAATTTCAGATGGAAATTAAAGAAATCTTTGGCCTGGTGGGATGGTAGATTTTGTGGAATATGGGATTCTTTTTTTACTTTTAAGGCAAATATTTTCATGTGGAGAATTTTTATAGGGCATTTCACCCTAGGGGCTTTTCTTTCTAAACATGGGATCAAAAGGGCTCGTTGTACTCATTGTGCTTCTTACACGGAGAATATGCGTCATGCTTTTTGGACATGCCCACAGATTTAGAGATGGTGGAATACTCTGTTTCTCTTTCCTATCTCGGACATGAAACCCACCAAATTTCAGTGTACATTCTTGCATTTTGCTTCAGATGATCATGTTATGGATTGGGTTAGAAAGACATGTATATATCTTCTTTTATGCAACATTTGGATATTTCGAAATGCGAAAGTCTTTCACAATAAGACTTCTCTTTCGTATTTCTCTTGGAAGCTTTGTAAGGCAAATATGGGTTTTTAGGTTGATGCCATGCCGGCAAGGGATAGACAGGCGTATTTCTCATTGCTAGATGCCTCATGACATGATATGTAATGTTTGTTGTGGTGCTCAATCTCTAGTCTCATCTAGGTTTTAGATTTTGGGAATAGGGAGATGAATCTCCCTCCTCACGCCTCTGTACATTATTTTTCTTTATGAAATAAAGTGAGAATTCCCACAAAAAAAAAAAAACCTATATATACACACACACATAGATAGATATATATATATATATATATATATATATATATATATATATATATATATATATATATATATATATATATATATATATATATATATATATATATATATATATATATGTATGTATGTATGTATGTATGTATGTATGTATGTATGTATGTGCAAGAGAACAAGGATTACGACCACCACATGCTTGAGAGATGACTCTCCTCCCAACCAAATGCCTCTATATATAGCTCTCTCCAGGGGACTGCCTTCTTGGGCAGGTAGATACTAATCATCCAAGTGTCAGCCATGTAACTACATGTGCGCCAAGTGTCTCAGTGGATGCTTCTAGAAGGTTCTAGAGCTCTTTGGGCAAAATACTCTTCCCATGTACCCCATGGGGGTTGAACCCAAGACCTCCTCCTTCACATCCTTGAGACTTAACCACTAAGCTAAGTGGATCACTTGTTCACAAGAGCACAAGACCTCCTAGTAAGTCTAAACTCGAGATCTTTGGTCATACACACGGATGACCAAACGGTGTCCGATTTCAGATCTGTCTGAACCGGCCAGATCCTTGGATCATAGACTTACTTTATTACATTCTTCCCCCCTTGGAAAATATTTTCGTCCTCGAAAATAGAGCTATATACATACTGTAGGCAACCCCCGAGCCTCATGTTCTAAAACTGGAAGAACATGGTCATGTTCTAGAACTGGAAGAACATGTCTCATCTCTGTGGTGGCATCCTTGCCCAAATGATTCAAAACACTATCTGGTTTTGTACTTTGATGAACGGGACAAAGTACAAACTAGTGAAGAATAATGAGGGTGGATCTAATGACATCCCTGGCTAATTCACAGTTTCTGGATGTGCGATCTAGGCACAAACATGTGAACTAGGTGGAGTCAAATTACTAGTCCATTTCTAGGCATAACTGGTGCATGGTCTTAGTAATGAAGGTGGGATTCTTATCCCTCGCAAGACTTTGAGAATTCTTGATTCACTTGAATTTGTTTTGGAGAACTTGAAGTTTGGTTGTCCTATACATCTGACTTTAGATGTCTGTACAATGGTTTACTTTTCTCTAACAGTTACTTGATTTTTTCACCCGACTAGAGGACTACTTTGTCCCAATGAGTTGAAAAAATCCTATGTAAACTGTAGGAGAAAGTTTACCATTTCGGTGGAATCAACCATACTAACTTCACTAATTCAAATTCAAAATGAAAATTGTCCAACTTAGGACACTTTTCTCAAAGACTTTTAACTAAAAGTTCTTGGGAATTGTCAATCGGCTGAGCAATTCCTAACTTCTTTATTCTAGAGTATACTGGACTCCAGGAAATCATTTATGCTATAACTTGAAGCAAATTCAAATGAATAAGTCCACTTAGACTTATCATCTTTTGAAGATTGAAAAGGTTCTTGTACATAACATCTATCTAGGATGTTTAGTTATTTTATTCTAACCGGCTAACCCTGGTCTTTTGCAAAAGGAATCAGATACTATATCTGAGTCAATTTCAAAAGATTTGGAAAGCGGAAAGAAATAACTAAGACTCTGTACAACCAATTCAAACTTCGAATATACATAAACTTGCTATGAGTCAAAGACTAGATGACTCAGGACTTTTTACTTTTCAAAGATCTATTTCAACAAGATATTGAAGCATTGTCTCTTATTTATCTTTAAGAGAAATAAGCTGGATTCTCAAAAAGATACAAAGATAACCAAAAACATCATCCAACCACAGGATACTAGTGTGGCAATTACCATCAGTGTGTCGACCCACTGAGGTTCGTTTGATGAGTTTTTTACTCTAATAATGCTTCACTTGAGACCAAGTTCAGGTCACATTCAGTCTTTTTGACTCCTAATCGTGAATGCAATTCTTGTGCATTTCTTTGAGTCAAAAGAATGAATTTTTTCAAGTTACACTAGGAACTGGATGCTTGACTTAGTCAATTAAATCTTTAGTTGAAAAGATCAACTCAAAGTTAAAGTCCAACTTCTTTCAGAAATTTACCAAATATTTCTGATCAATAACACTTAGGCTTGAAGTGTTCTAAGAAGATCTTGGAAGTTACTTACTTCATATCTTCAATTTCCTTGATCTTGAAGTTATCTTGAAGCACCGTAAGATACTACTTTCATCCTTTACGAATTAAACTTTTCTTGAAGTTTTAATTCCCTTGAGGATGAAACCTAACTTCAAAATCCAAACTAGGACTAAAAGATAATTATCATCCCACGGTCCGATGTCCCATACCATCTTTCCTACATCAATTTGAGTATAAAATCTGGTGTCCCATACCACCCTATTTTATATTCACATTAATGTGTGGGTGATTCTTATCCTAAAGTCTAAACATCTCTTGATGAATACCTTATCTCTTCAATTCTTTTACGAGAATTTAGAAATTCCAGGTATTACCTCTAACTAGATTTTCTAGGTTTTGATTCCTTCACATGATCGTCTCACAATCATGTGCTTTAACTTGGGAACTTGAAAACCTTTAATAGAATATCTCCAATCAAATTCCAGGTATTACCTCTAACTAGATTTTCTAGGTTTTGATTCCTTCACATGATCGTCTCACAATCATGTGCTTTAACTTGGGAACTTGAAAACCTTTAATAGAATATCTCCAATCCTTTTTGCTAGGGTTTTCAAATGAAAACCAATCAGAATTCCAAGTTCTTGAATTTCTCAAATTCAAGTTCAATTGGTTATTCTTGACCAATTTTGTAGTGACAAGAGCTTTTAACTTCTTGTCTTTAGATTCCTTTCTGTACTGATGCTTTTAGGTACCTATCCCGGCCGGGGCTTTTTACAGGAATCTCTCTACTGCTTAAGTCTTAAGCATCCGCTCATGCTTTCTGGATTTGTACCAAAATCCCTTTAAGGATAGGTAAACACTTATGTTTTACCTGTCACAGACTTAATTACCATTTTCACGGTTGCAGACTACATTCTTGGATTTTCTTTACTCTGTTCAGACTTGGAACAGCTTACTCTTTTTCACAGTTTTCCATCGAATAAATGGAACTTGAGTGAATCATTCCTAAAGAAAATTTTTATTGCCAATACTTGGGCAATCTACAGGGTAGTTCCAATCGCATGTTCTTGAACAATCATGGCCAAGCTTGATCAAGTCTTGTTGATCATGCGATAATAATAAAGACTTTATCTTTATATTTTAAGATCTCTTAAACTATCTTTAAGCTTCTTTGCTTACCTGCAGGATTTTTAGAGATCTGTCTCAAGTCCAAGCATACACTTATGCCTCTCAGATTCCAAAGCTAAGAATCTTTGATATACCTTTAGGTTATATCACAAATAGGACTTGAAATACCACTTCTAGTGGTTTGGGATGTCCGGGAACTACTTAGAGTATGAAGAATTTCATTCTCAAAACTTGAAAGAATGCCATTTCTTCAAAGACTTGAGATTCCTTCTAGGGAATCAAATAACTTGAGCAAATGATTCATCTTGGAATCTTTTGCAAAAAGAACATTTGAAAGAAATTCTTTCAAATAATATCCAAAAAATTTACTGATTCAATTGTATTCATTTCTTGAGTATCAAACTAGAGACAAAATATCACATTTTGGATATGATTTCCCATGCCACTATGAAAGTTTAAGTTGAACTTTCATTTATGTGATATCGACTTCTATTCTTGAGTTTGATACAAAACTCATTATTATTGGTCAATCTTCAGATGTTACTAGAGTCCTTTAAACATATTTCACCAATCAAAATTATGTTTAAAGTCCAAGCATCTATTGACGATTGATCCAATAGTAATGTTACTGTGAACACAACTTTGAACTTTATAACTTGTTTAGGAGAAGTTCATGGATTTAAGATCCATTTCTTGGAACTTTCTATTCCTAAATGAAAAGTTCACACTTGCTTCAAGTCTTTAGGAACTTATATTATTTTCCTAAAGATTGCTTAGCTAGTTGCATCATTTACCAGAGATGCAACTATGGAACCTAATAACATCCTTTTATTGACGTCAAGGATCAATTGATGTTGAGGTTTAACCTTTGATTTCCATCACCCCTTGGGATGAAATCAAATGAAAATTTATAAAAGCTTGGTACCTTTATATCTTGGCAAAACATTTATATCCTAAAGAGGTTTTGCCTTCATCATTCCTTGGACCTATCTTATAATATGAATTTATGTGTATTTTGGGAAGAGTTCATGAATCAATTAAGATCCTCTACTTGGAACCTCTGCCTTCCCAAAAATAAATTCATCTTGAACATGGTAGGAGAATGATCTCACATGAAATAGAAGACTTGACTATTTCATATCTCAATTCCAAAAAGTCACTTACGAGGTTTCATCATGAGATAAAAATCTTGAAACCACAAAGAAACTTCTTTAAAACTTTCGAAATCTTCTAAATAGAAGAGTGCTCATGGAACTTTGGAAATATAGTTGACGTTCTCATCCAACCTTGGGATGCTTGAGAAGTTATATAAAATATATAACTAATCAACTAAAGCTTTATCCGCATGACTTTCTAATTACATCCAGGACTTAGAGTCATCATACATCACAAAAGAGTTGCAAGTAATTAAATTTTCTTGGTCATCAAGAAAATTTGTTACTTTTCTCTTAGTGCTTACTTATACCTAGCAAGACATCTATCATACTTAATTGTCATTAAGTATTTGTCTTTGATAGCGGAGTATCGACTTGGGAAGAAATCGACTAATTACTTGAGTTGCAAATTAGAACTAGTATGTCTTTGCAACTAACCAGTCCTTGGTCTTCCCTAATGTCAAACTGCGAGCTTTATAAAGTAAGCTAAATACTAAGAGAGTACATTCTCATATCTACTTGCAAACAGCATTCCATTCTATCATGCAAATGCATGTATCTACATGCAAAAGCATATGCTCACATGCGTATGCATGCATGTTCTTTGCATGCCCAAAATAATACAACAATCATGCATGAGCTTGATGCACGATTTTTTTCTTGTACTAAGAATGTATATCATGTAATCCTGATGCATGAATATCCTTTCCTTTGTCCTAATGCACTATGATATAAAAACATACCCTTGAAGTGCAATAGAAAACTTACTCAATGGAAAGGAAATATGTATTTAAACTACCAAAATACATTCTTTGATGCACAAGGATCTTTTTGAAACCAAGTCTTTCCTTAATGCAAACTAATGCTTGGAATGAGAAATGGATTAATTCATTATTCTAATCTAGACTTAATCAATTGAAATCTTGGCTATTTCAATGTGCATCTAGGATTAAGTGTAGAATAATGAAAACAAAATAAATCAAGCATTAAGGCCAAGCAAAAACTGGAAAATACTTAGCTTCACATAAAGCTACGTCCTTCCCTTGATCCTTTGGAAGAGTGATTCTCTAAAGACTTTGGTCCGAATTCAAAGTTGATTTAAATTTGATCACCAAAGGCCTCTAGTGTAGCGCATAGAATGCTCTGATCTCCTCTGAGAGGTCCACAGTTCGAAACCTTGGCTGCTTTGTAATTCTCCCAACTCTGCCGCCTGAGTTCGAATCTTGGACTTGGTGGCCTGAAGATCAGAGATATTGTTTCTTTTCTGCTCCTAATTGAGAGCTTCTGCAGCGCCCGATTTACAATAAAGGTTTCTGCAGCAGAAACAATTGTCGTGAACCGCGCTCAGTCGTCCTGGATAGAAGAGTGTTCTCTTGAATGATCGATTAAGGTTCGAATCCCGAACGGCGGTGTGTGAAGATCTTAGCTTTTGAT
>CM035440.1:26972923-27190423 GCA_020310875.1 Ceratopteris richardii
CTGACGAGTGTGAAAATTCCTTCAATGAGCTTAAACGACGATTATGTTCAGCCCCAATCTTGACTACACCAGATTGGAGTAAACCCTTTCATGTTCATGTGGATGCATCCAATTACGCTATTGGATGTGTACTCGCACAACCTACTGGTGAAGGTAATATGGATCTTCCAATTGCCTATGCTAGTAGACAATTGAATGCAGCTGAACAAAATTATACCACTACGGAGAGAGGACTAGGCATGGTATATGCAGTTAAAAAGTTTAGACATTATTTGCTTGCAAATAAGTTTAAATTTTTTACTGACCATCAGGCACTGCTATATCTCGTAAACAAGCCATGCAATACAGGAAGATTAGTAAGATGGTTTCTCTTGCTAATGGAATATGATTTCGAGGTTGTGGTAAGGAAAGGGAAGACTCACTTGAGAGCAGACCATCTCTCCATCTCTCTAGGCTCACATCTGGAGAAGCCCCACAAGGAGTGTCAGATGACCTTCCTGATGCTTACTTGTTTAATTTGGAAGTGGTGCCGCAGTGGGCTAAGCCATTAGTGCCAGTATTGACATACGGGCCTAACCATCCAGTAATAAACACACAAGATAGAGAGGTAGTAAAAGCCCAAAAGTATCACATCATGGCAGGAAGTATGTACAAGCACACGGATCAAGGGATCTTGGCCTGTTGTGTGGAAGAGGATGAATACGCTAAATGGTTGCAATTAGCACATGTAGGTGCATTAGAGCAACACTACTCAAAGCAACGAAACCTACAGACACTAAGAAGACTCGGAGTGCATTGGCTGACTATGGAAGCTGATGTCCAGAAGTTGTGCAAGGAATGCCCAATCTGCTGCACTAAACCACCTGTGGAACATGCCACTCTTTATCAAGTGTCCATAGTGCCAGATTGGAGTGAACCACTAGTATCCTTCCTGAGGACGAAAACATTCCCTCCAGACATGACTCTGGCTAGGAAAAGGAGTTTAGAACAAGAAGCCCAGGAGTACTCACTCATTGGTGATAATCTATACAAGCGTGGTAAAGATGGTTACCTCAGACTATGTGTCCATGAGAGTGAATATCTCAAGATCTTGGAAACTGCTCATCAAGGTGTAGCAGGAGGACACTTTGGACCAGACCGAGTGGTTAAAGCGATCCTATTTGTAGGCTTGTGGTGGCCGACCCTTCACATGGACGCACATACCTATGTGAAGAGGTGTGATGTCTGTCAGCAAACTCAGTATCCTATACGCAAAGATGAGATGCCACTGAAACCTATGATGGGTGGACGTGCATTCTCTAAGTGGGGAATATACTTTGTAGGTCCTATTAATCCCCCAGCTAAGGGTTCCCATGCTGAGTATATCATTGTTGCCACGGATTATCTAACCAAATGGGTAGAGGTAAAAGCTACGACAAAGAACGATGCTGTTGGAACTCAAGGTCAAGCACAAGCATGGAAGCACATCAGAAAGGTGGAAACACACAAGAAGAAGGAGCAAGTAGGGAGCTCCATGAAGTACATGTCAACTTTTCAGAAGAATCCCCTACAAAAATAGTGATTTCCATCACTAAAACCTTTGTAAATACCATTATCTATTTTTAGTAACTCCATTTTGTTCAAGCCGAGGAGTCCTCGAGCTTGAGGAGTATTAGAAGTACCATCGTACCAATTTTCATAATTTTTAGACTTCGTTTGAGCCCTCAAATAAGCCCTGGAACCTAATTTTTTAACTAGGCCGGACACTAGGTCTGGACAGGGCCAAAACAAGTCCAAAAACTATAAAAAGAGCTAGAGAGCTCATTTTTGAGGTTAGCTTCTTGTAGATTTCAGTTTTGTAATAGATTTCTCTAGTAATAGAAAATCCTTCCATTGTTCCTCTCTTTGATCTTACCTTGTGCGCGTGTGTGTGTATGTGTGCATGATTGTGTACTTTCACTCACGCACTTGTGCCTTCACTTGCTCGTGGTCTTCATACCGGTCCTCACGTCTCCGCGGATTGACAAGTAAAGGAGGTGGTGCTTACGCTTGAGCTACACCAAATTTTGGCGCCGTTGCCGGGGAGAGAGCTTCGAGGACGAGCGTTGTGATGGTAAGATCGTAGATTTGCGACGTTGGAAGGTAAAAAAACTGTCATTTCAGTTCATTTTCTGTTTTTTCTCCTCTTCTTCATCATCATCATCATCTCCACCTTCTTCCATCTTCTTCTTCATAGAAATTTCTTGTTTTTTAGTGCATTTTCACCATCTTCATACCATTTTTCATGCATTATTGTGTGGGAAGGAGTTAGGAGAAGCAAGGGAGAGCAAGCGCTATGTTTTTTTTCATGATTTTCTGCTCATACGGAGCTCGCCATAGCCGGCGCTCAGAAATTTGAATTTCCCGCCAAAAAACGCGATTCTGTGATGAAAATCGCGATTCTGTGAAAATTCAAAATTTTTTGAAAAATCACGATTTTCAGTTTTCCCGCCTAAAAATTGGCTGAAAAATCACGATTCTATGGTCATTCTCAGAATCGCGATTCTGTGATTGTGCTCAAAATCGCGATTTTCACAAATCACGATTTTCAGCAAAAAACACGATTTTGAGAAAACACGATTCCCTACTCAAAATCGCGATTCTCAAAAAATCACGATTTTCAGTAAAAACACGATTTTGGGAAAAAAGCGATTCTATAAAAACACGATTCTCTGCTCAAAATCGCGATTTTCTAAAAACACGATTCTGTGCTCAAAATCGCGATTTTCATGCCAAAAATACGATTCTGCAAAAACACGATTTTGTGAAAAAAACACGATTCTCTGAGTCAAAATCGCGATTCTCACAAATCACGATTTTGTGTTCAACATCGCGATGTTCATAAACACGATTCCCTACTCAAAATCGCGATTTTCATATCAAAAGAAACACGATTTTCTAAAAAGACGATCTTCAGCGGGCTCAAAATCGCGATTCTCACAAATCACGATTTTCAGCCAAAAACACGATTTTGTGAAAAAAAAAACACGATTTTATAAATCACGATTTTGTGATCAAAAACACGATTTTCAAAACACGATTTTGTGATCAAAATCGCGATTTTCAAAACACGATTTTGTGATCAAAATCGCGATTTTCAAAACACGATTTTGTGATCAAAATCGCGATTTTCAAAACACGATTTTGTGAAAACACGATTCTCAAGGTACAAAATCGCGATTTTCTCCAAAGGTCCTGTTTGCCTGTTTTGACCCCCAGGAGCCTGAATTGGCATAACTTTTTCATCCAAAGTCCATTTTTTGAGCTCTATAGCTCGTTGGAAAGCTCGTTTCAAATCCTACACGACCTCAACTGTTTTTTTTTAAGAATAACGCGTTGAATTTGAGTTAGGATAATTTGAAGTTGGGCCTCAAGTGGGACTAGGAAACCAAGGGGGCTCCCAAGGATTTTTGAGCAATACCAAGGGGGAGAAAAATTGTGTCATGGGAAAGAAAAAAACAAAAGATAGAAGAAAAGGGGCTAAGGTGGGAAAAGAGAAGAGAGATAAACATGAAGTGCATGAAATAATTTCACATGAGGGTGAAACATCTAGAGAAAAATTGCAAGGAGTCAAGGAAACGGAGGAAATGACTAGGGGGGTGGGATCCATATTTGCAACAAGAGAATATCACAATACTTTTGTGCATATAAGAATAGGATATGACTGTAGAAGATTGAGGGCATATATCACTCCTCATTGTGAGTGGAATTTGATTCATATTGACTTATTGACCATTATTTGTGAAAACATTCAACCAACAACTCATTCTTCTATCCTCATGGATGATGAACATTATGAATGCATGGGTCAAGTTGTGTTGCCTGTTATGGTGGATGATATGCAATTTTCGGAAACATTCTTTGTCATGGATTGTATAGATGAAGACTTGATCATTGGCACCCAAAGGTTCATTACACAAAATCATCAAGAATTTGAGGTGCCTTCTCCACCTATTATCCGTGCTTCTACATATATGTCTATGGAAAATCCTAATGACTATCCACCTTATGATAATTGGGGGCAAAAGCATCTTTTCACAGAGTGTGCTTTTCATGAAAAGATTTTTCTTTCTACTCATGTTTTTGAATCTAATCCTTCTTTGAGTAAATCACAGGAAACCTTAGAGAATGGAGAAATGGAGGACTCCAAGTGTTTGGGGGACGTGGAAGGACCCTCTCTTCCTGTAAATTTGGATTCCCCTCATGAAGCCATAAGCAGGGATGTACACTCAGATGGTCAAGAAGGAGATGATCAACCAATGCTTTGTATCACTGATGTGGAAAAGGATGTCGATTCTAGGGTGAATTATGACAATCCATCACCCATTTGTACCTCTAGAGATTCTATGTGTAATAAGGATAAATGTCTCGATGAATCTCTAGATCAATCTCAAACCACACAACCCATTGATCCCTTGCATAAGCCTGATGTAGGTATAGAAGATCAACCCTTGTTGCATTCCCCATGTAAAGATGAGTTTTCTCAAAAAACTCACATAGAAGGCCCAAAAGACCCTTACATCAAGCAACAGAAATCACATTTTCTTGGTAATGTCAAGCAAATTTGGGTGGCCAAGAAATTACTTAGAGCCCAACCAAATCGCACTATGATATGGGTACCAAAGAAAGCCCTTGCACAAAATCAGTCCCCTCACAATAGACTTCAAAATCTATGGTCTAGTCCTACCATGACTTATCCTCAAGAAAGACCACTTCCAATCAAAGGATCCCAAGCAATCAAGCCTAAGCTCAGAAAAAATCCAAGGGGGGACTTCAAGGCAACAACCTGCACAACAAAGACACCAACGCGAGGTAAAGGACTGAATCAAGCACAGAGCTCCAATAAAGATCAAAGAACCTCTTCTGCAAGGATATGGGGTTGGAAGACGAAAGTACCGATAGCATCTACCAAAATAAAGAGCCTGCCACGATGGATCAAACCCTCACGAAATCATTCAAACATGAAGCGGCCAAAGGTGATCTCTACCCAGTCACAGACCGTTCTCAAATGGATCCCTATAAGGAGGAATGATCAATTGTCATCTCGAGATACAATGGATACCTCCAACAAAGATGGCATCAACATCTGCAAGTGACATCAAGCCTCGACGAGCGACAACCATGTGCTCCTTGCACAACCTTGTCTTTTGCACCATTCAGGTCATGCATTTCCAAAGTATGCACTCATATAGGGCCACATTACATGGCTGTGCATAGACACGCTTGAGAATCCCAAGCACAAGAGCACATTGACATATGTCAAATAGTTCTATTGATACTAACTTTGGTGTTCTTGTTTTGTGATATCCTGTTCCTCAAAAAAAAAAAAAAAAAAAAAAAAAAAAGGAGAAAGAAAAGCGAGAGAGAGCTTGTTCCCAGGTTTGGCTTATGGAACATGAATGAGTCATGCTTAGGTGGACCATCAACCAGGGCATTCATCGACAATGATAAACCAACCAATGGTCCATCATGATGAAAGGTGTACAACACGAAGAGATCCGCATCGACTGACCTTTCCTTATGGTAAGAATCTTCTATTTGGGCCACATTATAACCATGATAGAGTAGGAAACCTCTTCATCAGCATACCCTTGAGCACTTAGCTCAAGACCCCAAATTTTTGCACCATACTTCTTCCAATGCATTTTCCAAGTAAGCATGCATAGGGCTACATTACAAGGCCGTGCACAAGGCACATAATTTTTTCAACCCATGCACTAACACACTTACCCATCATTCACTATGGGTTATGAGTACTTGGCATGACTACTCTGAGCATCATCTTTAGAAGAGCTAGAGGACATCCTGGGGGCAACATCAATACCTAGGAAGCAATTCGAAGCTAGCAGTTGCTCCAACTCAATCTTGATAACCTCTTTTGAGCAACTCACAATCTTTGAAAGCTCACAACGATGCATTCATGCGGAATCCACGAAAGAAGCACATACCAAGGGACTATGACTTGCAAAGGCTTGCAGTGACAAATGAAGAACCGGACAACCAACGCTGCCAAATTTGGAAGTTAGACGGCTCTTGTTCATACAGAATGGATACTACCTCTCAAAACACTACATGGAACAACCACTCCAACGAGGGTCTGTCAGGGACGACAGACTCGAGAGGGGGGGGAGTGTTGGAACTCAAGGTCAAGCACAAGCATGGAAGCACATCAGAAAGGTGGAAACACACAAGAAGAAGGAGCAAGTAGGGAGCTCCATGAAGTACATGTCAACTTTTCAGAAGAATCCCCTACAAAAATAGTGATTTCCATCACTAAAACCTTTGTAAATACCATTATCTATTTTTATTAACTCCATTTTGTTCAAGCCGAGGAGTCCTCGAGCTTGAGGAGTATTAGAAGTACCATCGTACCAATTTTCATAATTTTTAGACTTCGTTTGAGCCCTCAAATAAGCCCTGGAACCTAATTTTTTAACTAGGCCGGACACTAGGTCTGGACAGGGCCAAAACTAGTCCAAAAACTATAAAAAGAGCTAGAGAGCTCATTTTTGAGGTTAGCTTCTTGTAGATTTCAGTTTTGTAATAGATTTCTCTAGTAATAGAAAATCCTTCCATTGTTCCTCTCTTTGATCTTACCTTGTGCGCGTGTGTGTGTATGTGTGTATGATTGTGTACTTTCACTCACGCACTTGTGCCTTCACTTGCTCGTGGTCTTCATACCGGTCCTCACGTCTCCGCGGATTGACAAGTAAAGGAGGTGGTGCTTACGCTTGAGCTACAGATGCTCAGACAACCGCTAAATTCTTGTTTGAGAATGTATTCACAAGATACGGGCTACCTATAGAGCTAGTAAGTGATAGAGGCACTCACTTCTTGAATGAAGTGATTGAAAATCTGCTCCAAGAATTCTTGGTAGTTCATAAGAAGTCTGCCCCCTACCACCCACAAGCTAATGGGCAAGCCGAAAGCACAAACAAGATTCTGTGCAATGTACTGACGAAATTAGTGAACAATAAACGCTCTGATTGGGACAAACAGCTACACCATGCTATTTGGGCATACCGAGTCGCCTATAAAACGGTACTCCAAGCCACCCCCTTTCAGATGGTATTTGGCCAAAATGCAGTGCTACCGTTGGACTTCTTAATACCTACATTGAAAGTAGCACAAGAGCATGAATGGACGGGTCATGAACTCTCCTCTAGACTTTTTGACCTTGAACGATTAGGGGAAACAAGACTGAGGGCGGCTGCAGGGATATATGCAGCTAAGAAATGACAGAAGGCATACTTTGATGCCCACGTTAAGGATAAAGGTTTGAAGGCAGGCGACCTAGTACTAGTCTACACTTTGAAACAACATGCGAGGAAACTGGAGAAGAGAGGTTACAGACCCATGATCATTAATAGAATCTCAACGAGTGGAGTAGTGCAACTAGCCACATTAGAAGGTGATGTTCTCCCAAGTTACATAAGCGGATGCAGGGTCAAGTTATATCAAGAACCTCTCACAGAGGAAATGCTAAGTCGACTCAATACTGCTAAGAAACGCAAAGAAGAAGAAAAGCGAATTCGAGAAGAAGCTCAAGCAGAAGCATTGGAACGCATCCGGAGAATGAAGTTGAGAAGACAAGGGAGAGAGCAACCTAGGACAGATACATATGCAAATCTAGGATATCATGTGGCTATGTGTGAAGTTTCAGGCATCAGATCTCATAGGATAATTGATAGACGTCCTTTTATAAACTTGGAGATAGGGCAAGGAAAGGGTGCAAGGACCATAAAGGCCTTGATTGACTCAGGTGCAGCCACTAGTGCTGTTAAATTGTCTTACTGTCAAGAGTTGAAATTAACTGTCAATCCTATAGAAGCATATCTCATAGGATTGGGAGGTGTGGAAACCCCTTGCATGGGCGAGGTGGAACTTCCCCTCTACATTCAAGACGAAGTAATGACAGTCAAAGTACTAGTGTGTCAAGATGAGGACCTCACTGAGCCTCTTGTCTTGGGCCAAGACTGGATCTATGATCGTGCAGTCAACCTAAACCTAAGAAGTGGACTTCTTTAGGTATGGGTAAATCATAGCCGAATTACAATTGAATTGGAAGATGAGGCACTCAAGGAACTAGGCAAGGCACGAGCTCCTGGTCCTTCTAGGTGCGCACATGAAGTTGACAATGTTATTCTTGTCCAAAACAGTGTGATGCAGAAAGAGGACTGTCTCAACAACGGAGTCAAGGATAAGAAGGCACTCCCTTCTGTTCCAAAGGCCAGAGGGATGCTGCAACCAAAGGCAGATCGAATACAGAAGAAGCAGGACACTACCTATACTGGAGGCCAAAAAAAGGAGCAAAGCAGATTGTTTCAGCCGGTGAAACAAGTATGGAGGCGGAAAGGCAAACACCCTGTTCCGACCAGGCCAACCCCACAGCCAAAACCTCTTATTAGTAGTCAACAACACGACACTAATAAGAAGTCCTTCATAAATTCTTCAGTGAAAGTGAAGTCTATTTGGGTACCCAAGAAGTCAATGAAGGCCAGCCCACAATCACGACAAATCTGGGTGCCTAAGGCTTGCTTGCGGGCTCAAATAGCTACACCAAGGCCAAACCCTGTACAACATGTTTCACTCACTCAAACATCTGAGGCCCAGTCTTACACATCACGCACGAACACATATTCTTCCATGAGCACAAGTAAAATCACTTGTAAATGGGTCCCTATAAGGCCTCATTTTCAAGCAGATACTCCTATCAAACTCTCCAGATCCACAAAATCAAGATCAAAACCCATCCACTGCATTTGGCAGCCTAAAACTAGTAATAAACCCCCGGACCCCAGGTGTACATCCATGCCCACCTACTAACTACATCACTCTCACACTACATCATTCTACTTAGCTCCTACGTCGACCCAATTACTAACTACACACACAAGCACCGCGCACTCACTAACTGACTGACTTATCACTAAAAGCTCATGTTAATGTTGTAACAAGGACACAGTGTCATTTTTGTGTCCATTGCAATGTTAACATTTATTCATATATTCTCACAGAACCAGCTGCGAAGTTTTCAACATGGTTGAGGCGGCAGGAACTAGCTCTCAAACAGAAACGAGCCAGCAAGTGGTGGACTTAGACAGTTTACCCGTTTTGCCTGAGACAAATGAAAAACCAGAAGAATTGAAGGCCATCAAAATCATACCTATTGCGGACCCTCCCAGTGGCCATATCATGCCCGTCGGAAAAGCTTCCCACTGGTTTAGTGAAGTGCAGGACCCTTGGGAGAAGGAACATACCTATGGGAATCAGAGTTGGACTTCAATGGGAAGCAAGGTAAATACCATTTCTTTACAAGAGAATTCGAGAAGTTACAAAATGCGGAAGGTCTACGTTCGATATGGGAGAAGGCAGGATTGGATGCATATTTCAGTGCACGGCTCCCAAAGCCTGACTTCATGCGATGCTACTATCTCATCAATACCTTGACTCCAAACAAGAACCCAAAAGGTGCAAGCTCATTTGTGATTCCATCTCTGACAAAGGGAAATGAGCTCAAGAGGTTCAGGCTATCAAACAATTTGGTGAGAGAGGCCCTAGATATGCGTGGAATGCATATTCCAATAGAGAAGGAGACCCTAGTGCCTGATTACATGAAGAATCGAAGCCTCACCAAACTCAAGGACATGGTGTCCATGACGCCTAATATTGCAATACACCTTCGCATGTGCATGCAACACTTTGCTTTTCCTGCCCAAGATAGATTCACCATGCCGCCCAAAAAGATTTGGTTTAGTTTGTATCTGGCAGAGACACAGAGCCTCACCATCAACTTACCCCACTGGATAATTGATCAGATACACCTAGCTCACAAACGATGGCCGCGGAAACAAGTTTTATATGGATGCTGTGCTCTGACGAGGATAATTTATAGGTGTTTGGCTTATGACATCCCTATTCAACGAGCCCTAATGTGGAATCGTGTAGAGCAATTTAGAGGCAGGACATCCACTGGACCCCCTTCTAAGAAGATGAGAGGTACTGTCCAAGTCCCTTGTGCTCAACCACGTGGAGCCACCCTAACACCAGATGTCACCCCTCCACCCCGAAGAGTCCGACCATTCACACTCCGACTTCCAAGACGCAGCACCGATGGTCCTAACTTGGTATTCCCTCCCATCCCAACCGATCTTGAATTTCCCAGTGGTGCACCTTTGGAAGAACTCACGAATGAAGACTTTGAACAATTATTACAAGATGTAGAGCTGGAGGCAGAAGAGGCACAACAAGTGGAGAATGTGCAAACGCAGGCAACAACCTCCCAAGTACCTGTCACCACAGTTGAAGTGGATGAAGAGGATGATGACGATGAAGAACAGGAGGAAGATGAGGAGGATTATGATCAAGAGCATCAAGATGAGCAATAAGAAGTGCCAGAACTTGTAGGTGCACCTGCATATACAACTCAACTGCAAAGGTTATACGACACAATCAAAGCAGTGCAAGAAAGGCATCAACTCTCTCTTGTGTCATGTCAAGCCTTGATGCAAGAAATGTTATCAGACGAGGGGGTGGACCAACATTTCATTGACACCCTCAAATTAGTGTCAGAATCTTTAGGAGTTCCGGAGGCTGTCCACACTGTAGTCCGCCAGTCCGTAAGGTATGACAAACGCAGAGCCGACACATTACCACGAGCAGGTAAGACTATCAGGATGCCCGTCACAGAACAAGAAGTAACCATTGAAGCCGCAGCTACCCCCACCACCACCATTGACCTCTTTGCTGAAACCTTCGTTCAGACATCACCCATCTCACCCCAGCACCCCCCATCACCACCTTCTCCACCCCCACCACCACCTCCCACCATGGAAGAAATGGTAGCCATCACCTCTACCTTCACTTATAACCCAACCTCATTCACATCATTCTCATTTCGAGAACCCACCTCACAAGACACCCTCTTCTCCTTCATCACCAATCCCTTGAACACTTCAACCCTTCTATGCTCCGAACCCATAACTGTCCATCCCATAATTCCAAGTGTGGTTGGAAACCCGACACCCACAGAAGGCACCCTGTGTTTCCCAGCCTATCCCCCAATACGGGTACCTCCATTCCATGACCCTCACTTCCCATCTGGCCCCTACACCTCCTTCAACCTAACCTCACCACCCCAATACCCGTCCTTTGTGGAGCAGTTCATCCGCTCTCCAATGTTTCAGAGGCACATTTCCCCGATGTTCGCAACAACATCAATTTACACGAACACCACACTCACTTCACCTACCATACCCACCTACATGGTAGCCCCTGTACACACCACCTTGTCTGACCCAATGGACATTTCACCAACCACAGCACCTCTCCCCACGATTCCACCATCTCCCCCTCCCTTACCCCCCACCTCACCACTCACCACATCATTGGCACACACAGCATTCACTACCTCCCTCCCCAATCCCACCTCCCCTGCATTCCAAACTTTTCCCCTTGCATCTCATAATGTAAATAGCACGTTCAATACATTACTTCAGTGTGCACATCAACTACAACAAGAATACCATCAATTGGAAGAATGCACTGCTGCCCTCCAGGCAGAATCTCAACGTCTACAAGCTAGAGTCAACACTCTTGAAGCTGATTACCAAACGCTCCTAACCGAGCATACCACCTTACAGCAGGCTCACTTCGAATTGGAATCAAAGACATCGACAGTAGATGATCAAGCAGTCAAGGAACTAGAAACAGTGCTCCAAGCGCAAATGCTATCTAATGCTACACTCAGACGCAACCTTGGGCTATTAAGGAAGCATATGGCAGCAGCACTAGAAGAGAACAAGAGGCTTCAACAACAAAACCAAGACAACTTTGAAGCGGCTATGGAAGGAACTACAGGAGCAACCATTAGCCCTACCAAGTATAGAGCAGTCCCATCAGAAGACATTCGCATCTTACTCGAGGAGCATGCAAATTTCTTGGAGTCATATGAAAAGTTAGAGACTGAATGTGCAGACCTAAAGAAACAGATTGCCCGCACCCCCACAGCTCAAAAGGAGTCAATAATCTTGGAACGCCCCACAGAAGAATTAGAGACCCTCCGTAAGCAGGTGGCAGAACTCCAAGCACGCCTCTTACCACATGAAAGGCCACCCTCGCCCACTGAAGAACCAGAACCCGAAACAGTAGTGGAAATCCCCGTCGATGACAGCTATGAAGAGCCGTACGAGCCGATGCCAACATCCGGTGGTCGGACTACAGAGGAAGGACAGGACACCTTAGAAATTCAAGTTCCAAATTGGGTCAAAAGGGTCGAGAAAGTGGGTAAGACACATGATGATCGCGTTGCTGTGCAGATGCAATCTCTCACAAATCTGGAAGAAACTGTCCTTCGGTCTTCTTACTTTCAGAACCTATCCCACCAACGGTTAATCACAACATCAGAGTCGCAATACATGCCTTATTTTGTCTTGCTACATGATTATAATGCAGAAGTCAAAAGACATAAAGGGAAGGAGCCCACATTTGCCACTCAATTTGATCCAGAGGACTTACCGGCAGATGCGCGTGCTGGCTCGATCTTCCAACCTAATTGGCGTGCACGTCTACTAACCGATTACCCTAAGATGATGAGCACATGGGCAACCATGCCACTGTATATCAAGTATAATCCATGCTATTGCCCAGTGGTACGTCGCAGATCCTGGCAAGCATTTGCAATCAAGGTACGCAACAATAAAGAATACTCGGCTTGGGTTAACTATCCATATTTTGCTCCACCTCGAGGGACCCCAACCGTAGCCTACATGATATCAACAATTCGACACTGGTCTACTCGTCTAAATAATGTACCCGACATAGCAGTGAAAATGTGTATGAAAATATTCGAACTCATGGCCATTGTCTTCAAAACCTTTCGGAAGGTACAAGCTCCATACATCTCTGCCCCGTGATTCTCTCAAGGTAACAAGGACTTAGTCTACGACATGAGCCAGACTCCCTCGGTCACTATAATCTTTGCCTGGCATGCACGAATAAAGTACTTACCTGCATGCTTCAAGCAGACATTTGAGGAAATGTTCTCTACGGGATTCTGGGAATATCATTCAGAAATTTTCATTCCCAGACCAACACATTTGCTACATCTATTCGTAGTAGAACAAGCCATCCATGCAGATCAGTTACGTCTGCCACATCCGGACATTCCAGGACCAATTGATTGGGATCGCATGATGACAGATTTGGCCAGAGGACTACGCATACAAGAACATCAACTTGCCACTCATGTGGTGGACTATTACATCCAGCACTCCCAGCAACAAGAGTCTGTCAGAGACGACAGACGCGAGAGAGGGGGGGTGTTGAGAGCAGTATGGGCACCCAAGGACTGAGGAGACAAGGAAGCCAGCGGAGAGAGTCAGAGCAAGGCGAAGGATTAAGTAGACAAAGCAGTCGACGCAGATCTGGCGGATAGGCCTTCAAATTTTTCCAAATCAACATCTTTATAACAGTGATTTTTATCACTAACCATCATTGTAAATACCATTTCATATTTTTGTAGCTCCATTTTGTGGAAGCCAAGGAGTCCTTGAGCTTGAGGAGCTTTAGAAGTACCTATATATCAATTTTCGTATTTTTTAGACTCCGTTTAAGCCCTCAAATAGGCCCTGGAACCTAATTTTTAACTAGGCCGGACACTAGGTCTGGACAGGGCCAAAACCTAGTCAAAAACTATAAATAGAGCTAGAGAGCTCATTTTTGAGGTTAGCTTGTAATAGATTTGAACTTGTAAGAGCTTTTTGAAAGTAATCTAAGAACTCCTTTGCTTCTCACTCTTTGTCTTGCCGTGTGTGTGTATGTGTGTGCATGTTTGTGTGTTTCTCACTCACGCACTTGTGCCTTCACTTGCTCGAGGTCTTCATACCATCCTCACGTCTTCCCGGATTGACATTAAAGGAGGTGCTACTCATCACTGAGCTACACTCGCCTGATGCTTTTTTTGAGAATCTACCTCTGGAGCCGGGTTTTTTTCCTTCTTGCGTACCTAGATCTGCTTCATGCCACGAGGTACTCCGTAGTGCACAGGTTGGTGCTCCTGCTTTGTGATCATTGGTCTCCTTAGTGTCGTGTGATGCTCAGCCTGTCCTTTTAGAATCTTCTTTGGAACAACTGGGAACTCCTCATTGACTTCAGTTCCTTCGGTAAGAGTGACAATCCTCTGCACCATAGAACTTTGGACAAGAACATCATTGTTATCTTCATGTGGGTTCCTGGAGGGACCAGGAGTTGGTGCCTATTCTAATGGTTTGACAGCTTGATTTTCTAATTCAATTGTAAGGCGGCTTTGGCCTGACCAAGGCTGAAGAAGTCCACTTCTTAGGTTCAGGTTGACTGTGTGATCATAGATCCAGTCTTGGCCTAAGACAAGAGGTTCGATAAGATCCTCGTCTTCACACACTAGCACTTTTGATGGCATGAGGACCTCTTGAATGTAGAGGGGAAGTTCCACCTCTCCCATGCAAGGGGTTTCAACTCCTCCTAGCCCTATGAGATATGCCTCAATAGTTTTGACCTTCAATTCCAATTTTTGGCAGTAAGAGAGCCGAACTGCACTAGTGGCTGCTCCTGAATCAATTAAAGCTCTCACGGTCCTTGCATTCTCTCCTTGTCCTACTTCGAGGGTCACAAAGGGTCGGCGATCAACTATCCTGTGGGTCTGTTCATATGAGACCTCGCACATGGCCATGTGATAACCTAGAACTTCTTGAGAGTCTGGCATGGGCTGATCTCTACATTGTCTACTCAATTTCATTCGTCGAATGCGTTCTAAAGCTTCGACCTGTGCTTCCTCTCGAATTCGCTTTTCTTCTTCCTTGCGTTTCTTGGTAGTGTTGAGTCGATTTAGCACCTCTTCAGCCAGTGGCTCTTGATATAACTTGACTCTGCATCCGCTTATGTAGCTAGGGAAAACATCGCCTTCTAAAGTGGCGAGTTATACTGCTCCACTAGTTGAAATCCTATTTATGATCATAGGTCCATTGCCACGCTTCTCTAACTTTCTCGCATGTTGCTTCAATGTGTAGACTAGGACTAGGTCTCCTGCTTCAAGCCTTTATTCTTCACGTGTATCAAAATACGCCTTTTGCCTCTTCTTGGCTGTATAGATTCCTGTTGCAACTCTCAATCGTGTCTCACCTAAACGTTCAAGATCAAAGATTCTAGAGGAGAGTTCATGGCCTGTCCAGTCATGCTCTTGTGCTACTTTCAATGTAGGTATCAGAAAGTCCAAAGGTAGCACCGCGTTCTGACCGAACACCATCTGAAAGGGTGTGGCTTGGAGTACCGTTTTATAGGCAACTCGGTATGCCCAAACAACATGGTGTAGCTATTTGTCCCAATCAAAGCGTTTGTTATTCACCAATTTAGTCAACACATTGCATAAGATCTTATTTGTGCTCTCAGCCTGGCCATTAGCTTGTGGGTGATAGGGGGCAGACTTCTTATGTACTACCAAGAAATCTTGGAGAAGGTTTTCTATGACTTCATTCAAGAAGTGTGTGCCTCTATCACTTACTAATTCTATTGGCAATCCGTATCTAGTGAACACATTTTCAAATAAGAACTTTGCTGTTGTTTGAGCATCATTCTTCGTAGTGGCTTTCACTTCTACCCACTTGGTTAGATAGTCTGTGGCCACAATGATATACTCAGCATGGGAACCCTTAGCTGGGGATTAATAGGACCGACAAAGTCTATTCCCCACTTAGAGAATGCACGTCCACCCATCATAGGCTTCAATGGCATCTCATCCTTGCGTATGGGATACTGGGTTCGCTGACAAACCTCACACCTCTTCACGTAGGTATGGGCGTCCATGTGAAGGGTGGGCCACCAAAATCCTGCAAATAGTATTGCCTTGATCACCCTATCTGAACCGAAGTGTCCTCCTGCTACACCTTGGTGAGTAGTCTCTAATACCTTGAGGTATTCGCTCTCATGGACACACAGTCTTAGGTAACCATCTTTACCACGTTTGTATAAATTATCACCAATGATTGTGTAATCTATGGCTTCTTGTTCCAAACTCCTTTGTCTAGCCAAAGTCATATCTTGAGGGAATGTTTTCGTCCTCAAGAAGGCTACTAATGGTTCACTCCAATCTGGCACTAAAGACACTCCATAAAGAGTGGCATGTTCCACTGGTGGTTTAGTGCAGCAGATTGGGCATTCTTTGCACATTCTATGGACATCAACTTCCATGGTTGGCCAATGCACTCCTAGTCTCCTCAGTGTCTGTAGGGTTCGTTGTTTTGAGTAGTGTTGTTCTAATGCACCTACATGTGCTAATTGCAACCACTTAGCGTACTCGTCCTCTTCCACACAACAGGCTAATACTCCTTGTTCCGTATGTTTGTACACACTTCCTGCCAAGATATGATACTTTTGAGATTTTACTATCTCTCTATCTTCTGTGTGTATCACCGGGTGATTAGGCCCGTATGTCAATACTGGCACTATTGGCTTAGCCCACTGCGATACAACTTCCAAATTAAACAAGTAAGCATCAGGTAGGTCATTTGAGACTCCTTGTGGGGCCTCTCTTGATGTGAGCCTTGAGAGATGATCTGCTCTCAAATGAGTCTTGCCCTTTCTCACCACTACCTCAAAGTCGTATTCCATTAGTAAGAGGAACCATCTTACTAATCTTCCTGTATTGCATGGCTTGTTTACTAGGTATAGTAGAGCTTGGTGATCCGTAAAAAATTTAAACTTATTTGCAAACAAATAGTGTCTAAACTTTTTAATCGCATACACCATGCCTAATCCTTCTCGCTCAGTGGTCGTATAGTTTCGTTCAGCTGCATTCAATTGTCTACTAGCATAGGCAATTGGAAGATCCATATTACCTTCACCAGTAGGTTGTGCAAGTACACGTCCAATAGCATAATTGGAAGCATCCACATGAACATGGAATGGCTTGTTCCAATCTGGTGTGGTCAAGATTGGTGTTGAACATAATCTTCGTTTGAGCTCCTTGAAAGAGTTCTCACATTCATCAGTCCACTCAAAGTTAGTTAGAAGAGCATATAGAGGCTTTGCAATGACGGCATACATGTGAATGAACCGGCGGTAGTAACCACAATGTCCCATGAAGGCTTGTACCTCCTTGACATTCCTTGGCCTAGGTAGTTCTGCAATGGCTCTCACTTTCTCCTCATCCGTTGATATGCCATTCTTTGACACTATGTGCCCTAGGATCTTGCCTTGCCTGACCATGAAAACACACTTTTCTGGGTTCAAGCAGACTTGATATTCTCTACATTTGTCAAAGATTTGTCTGAGTTCAGGTATATGGGTCTGTCTAATGTTGGAATGAGCGCAAAGATCATCAACATAGGCTTCCAATTTTTTCCTTAAGAACTCTTTAAACACGTGGCACATCAGCCTCTGAAAAGTGGCTGGCGCGTTGGTAAGACCAAATGGCATTACTCGAAAGGCAAATATGCCCCACTCTGTGGCAAAAGCCGTCTTATGCTGATCTTCCGGTGCAATGGCCACTTGATTGTAGCCAGAGAACCCATCCAGGAAGCTGTACACTTCCTTGCCTGCTACCCTTTCTAATAGATGCTCAGTGATAGGAAGCGGATAACTATCCCTGATAGTGGCTGCGTTAACCTTCTTCAAGTTAATGCATACACGTAATTTGCCATTCTTTCTGGGCACCACTACAATGGGGGATACCCATTCAATATGCTCAATTTCATAGATAAATCCAGCTTCAACCAAGCGATCTATCTCTTCTTTGATCTTGACAGCATAGTTGTCATTGTATGTGTAGGGTTTCTGTTTAGAGGGCCTGGCCTCTGAGGTCATGGGGATCGTGTGTGAGCATATGTCAGGGTCTACACCCTTCAGGTCCTTGTAACTCCAAGAAAAAACGTCTCTATATTCCCTTAGCAACTCTATCAACTCTCGCTCTTCCTCTTCCGACAAGTCATGTCCTATGTAGGTGCATCTTTCTTCTCCCTCTTCTATGGCTACGACTTTTTTCTTGGTGGTTTCCTTGCTATCATAGGCCTCTCCTGATTGTGCCTCCCATTTAGGCATTCTTATCACGACTCTCCTATCATTTATCTCATATTTTTTAAAGTTTTCAAGGATCTCAAACAAGGATTCTTCTTCCTCCGGAGTGACTTCCTTCTTCTTCCTCTTCTTGCCTTCAGTTTTAGTGGTCACTTGGGTGGCTAATCTCACATCATTAGTGAGCTCTTCATGTCTCTGAGGGTAAACTTCTACCTCATTGAAGTATTCTTCCTCTGATGCAAATGGTGGGTCCATAATGATTGACTCTAAGTCGGAGTCACTTGCATCCTCAAATGCATCAGGGCTAGGTTCGCATTCTTCTAAAACTGTATCTCCCTGATTGGTTCTATTGAAAAGACCGAAATGTCATAGCCATCCTCGTCACAGTGGGGTGTCCATTGTTCTTCATTGATGGCTACATCCATGGTTCCTAAAATTTAGCCCAGCCGTGAGGCTCAAATTCTTCCTCAGGAAAAAATGCAGGTGCATAGGCTGGGTCTTGAATTGATCTATGGGTTTCTTTTGCACCTACCTCTCTGGCTTTCTCTCTCTTCTCTTCTTCTATTGCTACCTTACACATCCATAAGTGAGTGTCTTCATGCATCCATGAGGATCCTGATCCTATGGAATGCACTGACTCAGTATCATCTTTGGCTCTATGGATGGGATTCCATTGAATGGGGGGTACATCTCTATGAGAGTAATCCTTGAGATTGACTTTGGTTGTAACACCTAAGTGTTGCAAGTACAAAGAATTGGTGCCCCAATCCTGTACCACTTGCAACTGCCGCATAAATGGTCTCCCCAAAATCATCTCATAGGCCTAGTCTTTGCTAAAGTCACATATAGCAAATGTATGCTCAAACTCTACACCACATGTAGTGAGAGTTATTCTTTCTAGCAATCCCAAAGGTCTCTCAATATGACCATCGGCCATTTGCAATTTCATTCTCGTCGGCCTGAGTGCTGGCTTGCCCCAACGCTTCCATAGGGAAGTGGTAGCAATTGCAACTCCTGCACCTGAGTCCAAAATTGCTTTGGTTGTGTATTCCTGATGGGTAACTGGGAGATAGGTATTTCCTTCTTCTCCTTCACTCATATCTCCTATCTTATCCAATGGTATTTCTGGCACTGTTCTATGTGATCCTACCTGGGAACGCGATTTCGCTATTTCTGGCACTTGTTTGGCTACGTGTTTCCACACTTCTGGCTTAACTTTGAGTAGCTCTTCTAAAGTGAGGTTGCACTGCACTTTAGTGTTCTTTACTACCTCAGTATTTCTAGGTATAATCGAATCTTTGTTTCTTATCATGACCGTGGGTGCTCTCATGCAAGTTGACTTGGTTTCCCATGGGCCTGTGAAATGGGGTAGTTCCTATAAGGAATTAGACTTGAAGTCTAATCTCTCTTGAGATTGGGTGCTCTCCTGCTCTTCATAAATAGAAGGGATGTCTTGTGGGAATTGATCATGTGCATCATCCACAAGTTCAATGGGAGGAGGGACTTCACTTTCCTTTGCCCATTTCTCTTCTTGAATTTCTCTCAGGAACTCTGGTGAATACCTATTCATAGAAGAAGAGGTGTCTGGTTCAGTGGAGTTAGGCACATAAGCTTCCTGGGGGGGAATACTTATTCTATCACTTGCCCTCTCCTTAGCCTAGGTAGTGGCTCCTTTTCTAGACTTTGTAAGTAACCTCTCCAATCTATCCAACAGACCATCAAAATGCAGCGGTGTTCTAGTGGAGCTAGAGCCATTGAACAAGCGACTGACTTCAAACATGGCTTGCGCCAATTCGACCATCTTAGCACAAAGCTTTGTTCGCTCTATCTCTAGATCGGCCCTAGGGTAACATTTATCATGATCTGTCACGTTTGGCCCTTCCTGGATTCTGGCCTGATATGCTTTAAGCATCATGTCTAGTTCCTCAGGAGTAGGATCGGCTAGGACTGATCCTACTCTGGGTGGTGGGTGGGCGATGTATGGTGGATCAGAAAGTTGGGGAATGGAAGGTGATGGGTTGGAGGGAGATGGAAAGGCTGGTAGTGGGGTAGTGTGAGAGTGGTTTTGAGATGCAAGTTCACTTATCTTTGCTTTGGTTTCTCTCAAGCTTTCTTCAAGTTCGCTCATTTTCTGTGACCATTGTCTTTTGATTCTCTCCCGGCTATCTCTCCAAGCTCTTGTCCTCTTCTTGGTTAGGCTCTCTGTCTCACTAACCTCAGAACTCTTTTCCTGTCCTACTCCTTGGGTTTGCTGCAAATCTTGAGCTCTAGTGACCACATGCACGGGGGCTGTGGATGTTATACTTCCCGTAGAGTCTACCACTAACCCAACGACATTGATAGGAGTGATTTTTGGTAGGTTATTGGGGTTCTTCGGGCAATCTCGTAAGAGATGCTCTTTCCTAAAATCTTGACAAAAGCCCTGAATTGTCACTGGTTGGGGTTGTGTAGGGGCAGGCAGTGGACAATCACGTATGAGGTGATCTCCCTAATGTTGGAGAAACACTCACTAATTGGACATATATTTGAAGGTCAAATCTTAGGAAGAAAACACCATGCCTATGTGAAGGGACAAATTCACAAGTGTATCATATTTGTAAAGTTAGTTCACTTTAGTTCTAGAAGTTTTTTAAAATCACGAGAATACGAAAATCTATATAAGTTAGTTTGTATCAACTGACGCGGCGAGAGAGAGAGAAAGAAGAAGTAGAAGAAGGAGTTCATTTTATACGACTGTGTATAGTCGTGCTTCTCTGAGTGAGAAAGCAACTGTAAAAACTTCTGAGTTTTTTATAGTTATGAGAAAGAACTGAGTAAAGTTCTGTGTATGAGTCTCTCTCCACCATCTCCATGCTTGCCTACTGTGTGATGAATTCAAAAGTTCAAGTTTTCTGAGCAATTCGATGCCTGGCATCGAATCTTGGCTGATAAGTCATTTTTTCATTCTTTGTGTGTTAACTATTGTTGAATCTTCTAAAAATATGAAGTTTGTGGAGCAACTTGATGCCTGGCATCGAGTTCCAGCATAAAATGGATGCCCGGCATCGACTTCTAGCATATAAGTCATCTTCTTCATGTGTGTGTAAAATAGAGTGTTTCTGGTGCAGAAAAATAGCCAAAAAAAGCCCAAAGTCGATGCCCAGCATCGACTTGGACTGAAATTCGATGCCAGGCATCGAATTTTTTATTTTTGGACACCAGGAATACTAAAACAGGCAAAGTTTCCAGTTTGGGAAGGTCATACAGGGTCATCTTGTGAGGGTCATAACTTGAGTTCTAGAGATCCGTTTGATGCATATGATAGCTTGTTGGAAAGCTCTACTCTTCTAGTTTCAGCCTAAAATGTTTCATGGAGAAATAATACTTGAGCTAGGAGAAATTAGCAAAATACGGAAGGTATGTCATTTCAGTGACTAGGAATTTCTGTAGAAGCAAAGTTCTCACTTTAGGCTATCATTTCTCAAAGTTTGGAGTGGCAATGAGTTAATGGTGACCATAGAGGTGTTCTAGTGTCACATTAATTTATTTCTTGTGGTGTTTCATACATCAACAAGTGGTATCAGAGCGGAAAGATTCTCGAGAGCAGAAGACGACAAAGGTACGAGAAGTTTTGTAAAGTTTTCCATTAAAGTTTGAAAGGTGAAGCATTTGAAGACACAAGGCATCAAAAGGTTACTTCAAAATTATCCTCATACACAAAGAACTTCAAAAGGTATTATCCTTTATCCTTTAAGCTCACAGGTTGCAGCAGAAGGAAAGAACTATGGCAGATCATATCTCCATTGACAAACTGGACAGAGATAATTACCCCGCATGGGTAATGAGAATGGAAGCCTTACTTATGAGTAAGGATCTCATGGTATATGTAACAGGTGAAGAAGAGAAGCCAATATTTGAAGATGAAAGCCGACCAAAGAAAGAGGAACTTGATGCTTTAAAGCATTGGCAGAAGAAGGATGCAAGTGCAAAAGCCTACATCTACAATACAATCTCTGATCATTTGCTACCACACATCAGAGGATTGGAATCATCTGAAGATATATGGAATGCATTGGAGTATCATTTCCAAAGCACTACTAAAGCACGGAAAGCAAGTCTATGGTCAGAGTTTACAACATTCAAGAAGAAGCCAAGTCAAACCATTAGTGATTATGTCACTAAGATGAAGGATCTTGCAGACAGTCTTGGATCCATAGATGAAGATGTTGAAGATCACAGATTGATTGCTCAGCTACTTGCAGGTTTGAGAGGGGATGAAAGGTGGAAACCTTTTGTCTTATCAACAAAACTTTCATTAAATCATTATGTTCCAGATTTGAACCAGTTGCTTGGTTTGATGCTCACATATGAGCAAGACTGTTGGAAGCAGTCAGAGGCACAGACGACGTGGAAGCATGTAAAGACGGAGCAGGGAACCAGTCGGATCATTTTTTCAAACAACTATGTTTTTATTACCTCTTCAAACATCCAACAATGATTTTCATCACTCTTGTAACATATGTAATATAGACAAAATCCCATTTTCTAATTCATAGCTCCATTTTGTGCAAGCCGAGGAGTCCTCGAGCTTGAGGAGCTTAGGTAGAACAAGCGTATCAATTTTCGTTATTTTTAGACATCGTTTACCCTTCCAAATAGCCTCTAGGACCTATTTTTTAACTATGCCGGTCACTAGATGTGAAACCGGTCAAAACTAGTCTAGAAACTATAAAAAGAGCTAGAGAGCTCATTTTTGGGGTTGGTTAGTGTTAGCTTGTTGGAGTTTAGAGTTCTTTTGAGCTTGTAATAGTGTTCTTGAGTAATAGAGCTAATTTCCCACCTTCCATTGTGTCTTGCTTGTCTCTTCGTAGTGTGTGTGTATGTGTGTGTGCATTTCTATGCTTCTCACCTTCACTCTCACTTCATCTCACATTCACGATCTTCATATCACTCCTATCTCTTCCGCGGATTGACATTAAGGAGGTGGAGCTTCTTAACGTGGTTCTCACCATTGTGCTAGAGCAACACCAAATTTGGCGCCGTTGCCGGGGAACGAGTCTAGGACGAATGTGTGATGGTAAGAGTATAGCAAGAAGTGGCGTTGGAAGGTAAAAATTTCAGTTTTTGTTGTTGTTTTTACTTAGTTTTTAGTGTTTTTCACCTCCCCCACACTCCATCTTCATCACCGCATCATCATCTTCATCTCCAAAAAAATCAGAAAATTCACCATATCCACCCATTCTCCTCATTTCCCCTCATTTGTGCATGCGAGAGAGTGAGAGAGAACTTTTGTGCTTGTGTGTACTTTTGTTTTCTTGAGTTTTCTTGCAGGTACAGAGGTCCAGTGCATCAGGAAAGCTTGGAAAAGGTAAAATTTTCAGTTTCTGTCAGAAATTTCCGACTGTGTCAGACCATCGCGATGGTCTGCAAAGTTCGGAATTTGGAGAAGGCGAGTTCACCACCGTGTAGGCGACCCCTGCGTGTGTAGGAATCCACAGCTGCATTGCAAAAATTCATAGTTTGGTGGACCATCGCGACGGTCTCTGACCATCGCGATTGTGTCACACCATCGCGATTGGCTCACGCCATCGCGACGGCTTGGCCGGACCATTGCGACGGTCTCTGACCATCGCGATTGTGTCACGCCATCGCGATTGGCTCACGCCATCGCGCCGACGGTGCCACGTGGCAATCCAGACCATCGCGGCCAGACCATCGCGCCCAGACCATCGCGCCCAGACCATCGCATCCAGACCATCGCGGCCAGACCATCGCGGTCGGACCATCGCGATTGTGCAACCTCACGCCATCGCGACGGTGCACTTTCAGACCATCGCGATTGTGCAAGTCCACGCCATCGCGACGGTGCACTTTCACGCCATCGCGACGGTCTCAGACCATCGCGATTATCTCAGACCATCGCGATTGTGCACCCCCATCACAAATTTTAGGGTTTCACTTTTTGACCAATTTTGGGGGTATTTTTGAGAAATTTTTGGACCATTAGACTCATAGGAGACCCCTTAGCTCATATTTGGAGAAAAACCTGATTGTCAGTTTTTACCCCCCAGGGCCTGAGCGCTCATAACTTTTTCATCCGAAGTCCGTTTTTTGAGCTTAATAGCACATTAGAAAGCTCTTGACGAGTACTACGTGACCTCAACTGTTTTTTTCTTAAAGGATAAGTCTATTTTTAGATAAGCTATTTTGAGGTTGACCTAGTTTGGGATTTGAAAGCCAGGGGGCAAAACATTGAAAAGTTGGGCAAAAGGGAAGGGACTTAAAAGGTGTATGTACTTAAGTGCTTGATCATCCAACTGTGAATTGGTCTAATATTGGATTTTTCCAGGTCTAGCAAGGGCAATCAAAGGCAACCAAAGCAAGGCAGTGAAGGGCATAAAGCTTGGGAAGCGCGGCTTCTTGGGCATCAGAGCAACCAGAAAAAGCTGACTCGAGGTTGGAAGATTACTCAACCCCCTCAGTCAATTCTTAGCTTAGGATAAACGTTAGCATTGTGGATTAAGACGATAGGAACGCCTCAAGTTCAAGACATTTAATTCTTTCAAGTTCAAGACTAAAGTAAAGGTGTGTGACACGAAAACCTAATGGAAAGAACCTAAGTCTGACGAAACGAGAACTCAAAATTATCACGGAAAGACGAATTCCTGACGCATACATTAAGACAAGAATCTAAAGAAATCTAAAAAGAATCAAGGAAGTAATAACAAAGAATCGGTGACGATCTGAGCGTGTACTGAGTGTGCAAGGAAGAAAATTAATGAACCTTAGATCGGGCAAACATATAGGTAAGTCAGACCGACGAAGCCTTAGATCATCAGAGGCAAGTGTAAGAACTACTGCACGATCGTGGGCTCAGCAATTGAATAGTAATTACCCCTACGAGAGCTCAGACACCAGCGGATCAGAAATGGCATTTAGCACAGAAAGACCAGAAGGAGGGTCGAATGTAGCCTATTTAGAAAAACCTGAAGGACCCTATAGAACACAACTAGAGTTTCTCCGAACCAACCGGTTAGGTGCTCGCATCTATGAGGATGGTTTGCGAAGACAAGTGGTGCAAATGCACAACCCTGATCAACCCATTGGATTGGAAAGACCAGTGGTGAAATTCGAGAGAGACGCTTACATAGACAAAGAAGGAACCATGTACATCTTAAGTACGCAGCCAAACAATACCAACGAGTTTGGCGTGATTCAACCAGAGACGGAAGCAAAATCTCAAGGAAAAGAACCATTAGACGAGCCTAGAACACCTAGAGGGAAATCTGTACTGACACGAGTGCTAATCCCAGAATGGATCACAGAAGCATAGAGCTGTTTGTAAATAAAGAAACGGATGAAGCCTTTTGGAGATACAAGACCGAGATAATTAGTGAGGTAGGTATCATCACTATATACGAGTTCAAGGACCCGGATACACCTGGAAAGGTTGTATACCTGGATGAGACTTCAGAAAGAGTCTTTGCGGTACCCGACCGCGCTAAAAACACATACACATGGAGAGGAGAATTGGTATTCCCTCCATCTAGAATAAACATGAATACAAGTCAACAAGGGGCAGGAACATCCTCAGCCCATGGAAATCAAAGAGAGGGAAATAAAGAGAGATCAGAAGTAAGCTTCACTCATCCCATAGGGAGAGATAGAACAACCACGGACACTAATGGAGTGGATAGACAAAGAGATCATGGAATACCAGGTGGTAGAGATGAGTTTCCTCTACCTAGACCACGTGAACACGCAAGAACATTGAGACCCACACAATTAGTGAAATCCATGAAAAATTACTTTGATGGGACAGGAGATCCCTACGACCACGTCGCAGAATTCAAGCAAGTACTAAGAGCCGAACAAGTTGAAGACATGTTCACGCAATACAACGCATTTGGACTAACATTAAAGAATACAGCTTTAACTTGGTTCCAACCATTGCAACAAAGGCAATTTAGGGACATCCATCACTTTTTAGAGTCATTCATCACTGAATTCTCTAAAAGTGGGATTAGACATGACACGTCTTTGTTGATTCATAGCTTCAAACAGACCCCTCAAGAAACAGTTAGGCTCGCAGGACGTAGGTTTAGACAATATGTTGAACGATGTCCAATGCAAGAGCTACCCTCACAAGCTAAGCAAGTGTCATTGTTTCTAGATGGCTTGTTGAGCTCTAAACTACGCTCCTACGTATACCTAAAAGAACCCAGAACGCTAGAGCAAGGTGTAAGAATTTGTATAGACATTGAAGACAACTTAGGAGACGAGTTGGAACTTTCAAAGGTCTATAAGGACTCAGACTGTTCATCTCTAGCATCCACAAAATTGTCTAGCTCAATAGAAGACCTAGCAGAAAAAGTGGCCCAGAAACTAGGAGTTTCTAGTAAACCTAGGGTGCTAACAAACAAGCGTTGTTACACCTGTGGTGGTGATCATATGGCAAATGTGTGTCCCAATACACCACAACCACAAGCCAACCCTAGTGGCCAATACTGTACAATTGAAAGAAGATACACGAATCATACGGCTCAGGACTGCCCGTACAACAAACAAACCGTGAGACAGAACTACCCGCAAGCATACGCACAGCCAGGTAGGTATCAAGGCCAATACAATGCTCCGCCTTATTACTATAGGCCTCCTCAGAACTACCCATACCAGGCTCAACAGAGACCTCAACCCGTCTTAGCTCAGCAACCACCCCCACCAGCGAATGTCATCTCAGTCAAATACGCTGCTGCAGAAGAGAACCTAAGTAGGGCCTTAGTGCCTTCTTCACCTTTGATCACAGAGAGTGACCCACACTCAAACAGTTTTGACTCTACGCATGTCGATAGTCCACCCGCATATTACACAGAGTCACCAGAACACGTGGAGACATATCATTACGATAGTCCACCAGTGGAACCTAGTTGGGAGCCCGACTATGCTAATGTGATGTACACAAACCCAAATCCACGGCCCCAATTGAGACAATAGAGACCACAGGGCCCTAGAGGACCATGCTTTAGGTGCCAAGGAGATCACTTCATAAAGGATTGTCCACATCCCCCGATAGCAGGACAATCACAGTACTATAACATCCAAGGCTATTGCGCCGATTGTGGCAAAGAGCACATCATCAAAGATTGTCCTAAGAACCCTGTTAATGCTCCGAATGTGACACCGATCAACGTGATAGGTATTGTAAATAATGCAGATGGATCCAACCCTACATACGTGCCTATCCAAGCTATAACAAGAGCCCAGGCACTCTTACAGAACCAAAAGCTTAATCAAGAGAAAGTAGCCGAAACCAGTGAAGTTGCAGAATCTAGCAGTAAAAAGAAAAAATCTTGGAAAGATTCTCGAGAACGAATTAAGAGAAAATGGAGTAAAAAGATAACGGAGTTGGAAGGAAGTTTAAAGGAATCTAGAGCCAAAATCTAAGAATTGACCTCACAGGAATTGAATCAAGAGAATCCAGCTCAGAAATCAGGATCAGTTTTAGCGGAACCCATACCAGAAAATCTAGACATGATGTTTCGTGCATATCAGGCTAGATTAAAAGAGGGACCTCAGGTAGCTGAAATGAGCAAAAACTACCCTCGAGCTGATCTAGAAATTGAGAGAACTAAACTTTGCATGAAGATGGTAGAACTAGCACAAGCCTTGTTCAAAGCCTCTAGATATCTTAATTGGAATAACATGGCAAAGCCGGAATTACACTTTCAGGGACTAATGGAGAGGCTAGAATATTTGATTGAAAGCAAAGAGAAAAAGGATCAGCATAGGAACCCTATTGTCCCAGAGACACAGGAAAGGAATGCACCATCCCTGTCTCAAGTACCCAATACAGAAAGTCAAGACAATTTGTCTTCCATACATAAATATTCACATGAATTTTTGAGAGAAATCCAAGAAGAGAAATGGAGAAAAGAACAAGGAACCCATCCTCCTATTCAAGAAATAGATGACTTGCAGGAACAATTTCCCCAAGACATTCCCTCTATATACGATGATGTAGAGGAAGAACAACTGAGTGAACACACAAGATTTGAATCTAATTCTTTACAAGAATTACCTCAGTTCACAGGACCTTGGGAAGCAAAGTCTATTAGTATGAGAGCACCCACGATAATAGTGAGGAATGAAGAATCAGTAATCCCTAGAAACACGGAAGTGATCAAGAATACCAAAGTACAATGTAACCTTACTCTGGAGGAGTTATTGAAGGTAAAACCAGAATTGTGGAAGCATGTAGCAAATCAATTTCCCGAGCTTGCTACTGCTCCCTCACAAATAGGATCATATAGTAAGGTACCAGAGATTCCAGTGGAAAAGATTGGAGACGTAAGCGAAGGAGAGGAAGGTAACACTTATCTTCCGATAACCCATCAGGGCTACACCACGAAAGCCATCTTAGATTCAGGAGCCGGAGTAGCCATAGCTACCACCGCTTTATGGAAACGTTGGGGTAAGCCAGCATTAAGACCTACCAAGATGAAGCTACAAATGGCTGATGGACACATAGAAAAACCATTAGGCTTACTAGAAGGAATATCTCTCACCACTTGTGGTGTAGAATTTGAGCATACCTTTGCCATTTGTGACTTTGCAAAAAACCATGCTTATGAGATGATATTGGGACGACCATTCATGCGTCAGTTGCAAATTGTACAAGATTGGGGAACTAATTCGTTGTACTTGCAACATTTAGGAGTGACTACCAAAGTCAATCTTAAAGACTATTCACATAGAGACGTACCCCCAATACAATGGAATACCATCCATAAGACACCAGTAGAAACAGAATCCGTGCACTCATTAGAATCAGATCCTTCTTGGTTGCACGAGGATACTCATTTATGGATGTGTAAAGTAGCCAAACAAGAGGAAGAAAGGTTAGAAGCCAGGACCTTAGGTGCAGAACAACATCCACGAACCCTACAAGATCCAGCCTATGCACCTGTAGTATTCCCAGACGAAGAGTTTGAACCCCATGGTTGGGCAGAAATCCTAGCAACCATGGATGTAGCCATCAATGAAGAACAATGGACACCCCACTGTGACGAGGATGGCTATGACATTTCAGTTTTTACGATAGAGCCAATCATGGGCGATGCAATTTTAGAAGAGTGTGAACCTAACACTGATACATTTGAGGATGCAGGTGAGTTTGATTTAGAATCAATTATCATGGACTCTCCATTTGCATCAGAGGAAGAATATTTCTACGAAGTAGAGACTCACCCTCAGAGACACGAGGAAATTACGAATGAGGTGAGATTAGCCACGGAAGTGACTAACAAGAGTGAAGGCAAGAAAAGAAAGAAGAAAGAAACCATGTCAGAAAAAGAAGAATCTTTGTTTGAAGTACCCGAGAACTTCAAGAAATATGAAATCGAAGATAGAAGAATTATGGTACGAATGCCTAATAGAAAGGCGAATGACGGACAAGTATATGATAACCGCGAGAAAACCAAGAAAATAATCGTAGCCATAGAAGGAGAGGAAGAAAAATGTACATACATAGGGCATGATTTGACGAAGGAAGAAGAAGAAGAATTAGTGGCACTATTACGCGAATATAGAGATGTTTTTGCGTGGAGTTACAAAGATTTGAAAGGAGTAGATCCAGATATATGTTCTCATAGAATCCCTATGACTCCAGATGCAAAACCGACAAAACAGAAACCGTACACGTACAATGATAACTACGCTGCGAAGATTAAAGAGGAGATAGATCGTCTGATAGAAGCAGGATTCATTTACGAAATTGAGCATACCGAATGGGTATCTCCCATTGTGGTAGTGCCCAAGAAGAATGGAAAATTGCGTGTGTGTATTAACCTTAAAAAGGTTAATGCCACAACGATTAGAGACAATTATCCTCTTCCGATCACGGAACATCTATTGGAAAGAGTTGCGGGCAAGGAAGTTTACAGCTTTCTTGATGGATTTTCAGGCTATAATCAAGTAGCTATTGCTCCAAAAGACCAACACAAGACGGCTTTTGCCACGGAATGGGGCATATTTGCATTTCGTGTAATGCCATTTGGCTTAACAAATGCACCCGCCACTTTCCAGCGACTCATGTGTCATGTTTTTAAGGAATTCCTACGCAAGAGCTTAGAAGTTTATGTCGATGACATATGTGCTCATTCAAGTGTAAGACAGACGCATATCCCAGAGTTAAGGCAAATATTTGACAAATGTCGAGAATATCAGGTTTGTTTGAACCCAGAAAAATGCGTTTTCATGGTCAGACAAGGCAAAATTCTAGGACACATTGTGTCAAAAAATGGAATCTCTACGGATGAAGAAAAGGTGAAGGTAATTGCAGATTTACCTAGACCAACTAATGTGAAAGAGGTACAGGCATTTATGGGCCATTGCGGATATTATCGGAGATTCATACACATGTATGCGATCATAGCCAAGCCTTTGTACTCTCTTTTAACCAATTTTGAATGGACAGATGAATGTGAAAATTCATTCAATGAACTTAAACGACGCTTGTGCTCAGCACCTATATTGACTACCCCAGATTGGAGTAAGCCATTCCATGTACATGTGGATGCATCCAATTATGCCATAGGATGCGTGTTAGCACAACCCACGAGTGAAGGTAACATAGATCTCCCCATAGCTTACGCGAGCAGACAATTGAACGCAGCAGAAAGAAATTACACCACGACGGAACGAGAAGGATTAGGGATGATCTACGCAGTAAAGAAGTTCAGGCACTACTTGTTGGCCAACAAATTCAAGTTCTTTACGGATCATCAAGCCCTATTGTACTTAGTCAACAAACCATGTAACACAGGACGACTGATACGTTGGTTTCTATTACTCATGGAGTATGATTTTGAAGTAGTAGTTAGGAAAGGAAAGACACATCTTAGAGCTGACCACCTTTCAAGATTAACCTCAGGAGAAGCTCCTCAAGGAGTAATGGATGATCTACCAGATGCATATTTGTTTAATCTTGAGATAGCACCAGAATGGGCTAAGTCTATAGTCCCTATTCTCACATACGGACTCAAGAACCCTAGGATAAAGATCAAAGAAGGAGAGATTACCAAATCTCAGAGATACCAAATCATAGCAGGAAGCATATATAAACATGATAATCAAAAGATTCTTGCTTGTTGTGTAGATGAATCAGAATACGCGAATTGGTTGCAATTAGCACACATAGGTGCATTAAAGCAACATCATTCAAAACATCAAACATTACAGACGCTGCATAGACTAGGAGTATATTGGCCTTCAATGGAAGCAGACGTCTACAGGATGTGTAAGGAATGTCATGTTTGTTGTGAAAGACCACCAGTAGAGCATGCTACATTATATCACGTGTCTCTCACACCAGGCTGGAGTGAACAATTAGTGACATACTTGAGGACGGACACATTCCCTCAAGGCATGACCTTAGCTCGACAACGCAGTCTAGAGCAGGAAGCTCAAGATTATTCTCTTATTGGCGATAATTTATACAAAAGAGGACGAGATGGATATCTAAGACAATGTGTTCATGAGAGTGATTATCTGAGCATACTAGAGACTGCACACCAAGGTGTTGCAGGAGGTCATTTTGGACCCGATAGGATAATCAAAGCCATCCTCTTTGCAGGATTATGGTGGCCCACTCTTCACATGGATGCTCATACCTATGTAAAGAGATGTGATGTGTGCCAAAGAACTCAGTTTCCTACTCGCAAAGATGAAATGCCATTGAAACCCATGATGGGCGGACGTGCATTTTCTAAGTGGGGTATAGACTTTGTAGGACCCATTAACCCCCCTGCAAAAGGTACACATGCGGAATACATTATTGTTGCGACAGATTATCTTACGAAATGGGTAGAGGCAAAAGCCACGAAAAAGAATGATGCACACACAACTGCAAAATTCTTATTTGAAAATGTCTTTACAAGATATGGATTGCCTATAGAGTTAGTGAGCGATCGAGGCACTCACTTTCTAAACCAAGTCATTGAATATTTGTTACAGGATTTTATGGTGATTCACAAGAAATCCGCACCATATCATCCTCAGGCCAATGGTCAGGCTGAAAGCACTAATAAGATCCTTTGTACCGTACTGACGAAACTCGTGAACAACAAACGTTCAGATTGGGACAAACAGTTACACCACGCTGTTTGGGCATATCGAGTGGCCTACAAGACCGTACTCAATGCAACTCCCTTTCAGATGGTTTTTGGTCAGAATGCTGTGCTTCCTTTGGACTTCTTGATACCGACCCTTAAGGTTGCACAAGAACATCAGTGGACCGGCCATGAATTATCAGCGAGAATATTGGACTTGGAACGATTAGGAGAAACCAGGCTAAAGGCAGTAGCGGGAATATATGCAGCGAAGAAGCGACAAAAAGCGTATTTTGATGCACATGTGAAAGATAAAGGCCTAAAAGAAGGAGATTTAGTTCTAGTATATACGCTGAAGCAACACGCACGTAAGTTAGAAAAGCGAGGTTATGGACCTATGATCATTAACAGACTCTCAACAAGTGGAGCAGTACAGTTAGCCACTTTAGAAGGAGATATAATGCCTAATTATATTAGTGGCTGTAGAGTCAGGTTATATCAGGAACCTCTTACGGAGGATATGCTTAGACGACTCACGTTGGCAAAGAAGCGTAAGGAGGAAGAAAATAGAATACGAGCGGAAGCTCAGGCAGAAGCAATAGAACGCATTAAAGGCATGAAGTTAAGAAGACAAGGACTAGGGAGAGAACACTATAACCAGCTGGAAACTACACCCAGATACCCCATGGCTATGTGTCAAATAAAGTCAACCACTCATCCTAGTATAGTGGACAGGAGACCATTTATTACAGTCAGGCTAGAGCACGGTAACCCTTGCCAAGAGCTCAGGGCTTTAATTGATTCAGGTGCTGCGACTAGTGCGATTAGATGGTCCCACTATAAGGATTCAGGAATAGAAATGCGGCCAATTGAGGCATACCTCATAGGCCTAGGAGGCATGGAAACCCCTTGCATGGGTGAGGTGGACCTTCCTATCCTCATTAAGGATGTGACCATGACAGCGAAGCTACTAGTGTGCCATGATGACGACCTGATAGAACCCCTAATCCTTGGCCAAGATTGGCTGTACGATCACTCTGTGGACCTAAATCTTAGACAAGGCTCCTTACAGATTGGAACCTTAGAACAGAAGCGAGTGATACCGCTTGACTTCCCTAATGGCATGCCGATTGAGGTTTGTAACCCTAGACCCTATGAAATACATGCGACGGAAGACCGGAAGATCTTTAATCAGCTCAGTCACGTTACGTCTACACCAACCCACTCGGGCTTGGCTAGGGACAGTTGTCAATCAGAAGGACGACAGGAGATCTTCCCTGGGACTTCCTGCAAACTAGACAGGGCAGCTACCCAACCGCTAGGGCAGATGAGCACAATCAGCGGTCAGGTGGGTTGCATCAGCGGCCAAATGAGCACAACACCTTGCGGTGCTCATCCTTCCAAACTTGCTGCGGGCTGGCCTAGATTAAAGATGAAGAACGAATCACTTCCTAATGGGCAGGTCACGCAAGTGTTGGATCTCCCTTCTTTTCCAAAGCAGAGTGTCCATAGGACCTCTCAAACCCATCCTCGAAAGAGTCAACCACGACTCAGGAACCCAGACCGACGGCAGTATCAGAAGACACAACAAGGAAAGCAGCAGTATCAACATCACAAAGGAAGCGGCACAAAACAAAGATGGGTGCCAAAAGGACAGCAACCACAGGCTATCAGCAACACTGCAGACAAGAACAGGACAAAGTTTCAAAAAAAGCAGAGTCAGCATACAAAGTCCTCTCGATCTTCTTCTACAAGCATCAATACTCGACAGATTTGGATCGCCAAGAAATACCTTATCCATAGACCCACACCCATGCAGATTTGGGTACCCAAACAATGTATTATATCTCAACCCTCAAGCCATGTAATATATACCCCTCAGAAACCTTTTCATCCTTCAAAACCACCAAACCCGATACCGTTTTTTGTTCCTCAGCAGAAACCCACCACCCACTCAAGGACTCTTAGGAAATGGATACCGAAACGTATCCAGACATCTTCTTGTACCCCATTATCTAACAATTTTCCCATCCCGTTTAAACTCCACCCTTGTAATAATTCACCCTCAACCAAACCTTGTATAAATTCACCCACCATCATCACACATCACTCATAAAAGCTCATCAAGAAATGTATACATAATCTGAAACATGTAGGTGTCTAGAGACCTGCATTAGCTCTACAAAAAGATCATTGCATTAATCATTTCACGACACGAGGCTACACGGGTTACGCATCAGTTATGGAAAGGGATTGCGGTCTCACTTTAATGGGATCATAATTAATTTCCATGCTAATGTGTTAATCTTTTGTAGCAGATCTTTCTCATTAGCGCATCAATCATCATGCAAACCGACGAAGGACCATCAGAAGCAGGCCCCAGCGTGGCTGCGGTACCCCTCAATGTTTTACGTGCAGAATCCCACCCGACTGCTCCACCGCCTGAATTCCAAGGATTTCCAGGGCCCATGCCGATCGATAACCCACCTATGGGCTACACAGAAAAGATACACCGTAACTCTCACTGGTTTCAGGGACTTGCAGGACCCTTAGCGGACGCGAAGTTTATATTTGAATCTAATTTGACGTTTGATGACCGCACTTGGGGAAAATACCAATTTTTCTCCAGAGAGTTCGAAGGCCTACAGAACACTCAGGACTTAACTCATGTTTGGGCCAGAGCCGGCTTTACGGAGTATTTCAGTGATCCTCTACCCAAACCTGACTTTTATAGGTGTTATTACTTAATCACCACTTTGCTGGCCTCAGAGAATAAGGACATCCCAGGAACCTTTATTCTGCCTTCTTTAGTGGAGGATCCACCTTACAAAAGATTTTATCTTTCAAAGGATTTAATCAGAGCGGCCATCAAGATTCATGGAACACACACTCCAACGGAGAAAGAACGGCTAGTCCCAGAGTAGATGAAGCGTGGTGACGTAACTAGGTGGGAGGAGATTTCTGCTATAACACCTGAGCTCTCTAAGCCATTACGGATATGCATGCAGCACTTTGCTTTCCCAGCTCAGGATCGTTTTACCATGCCCCACAAGAGAATATGGTTTGGATTATACTTAGCATGTTCTGGACCGCAAACAGTTGATCTAGCCAGCTGGATAATTGATCAGCTCTATTTGGCACAGCATAGATGGGAGCGAAAAAAGGTAATCAATGGATGCTGCGCCCTCACCAGGATCATATATATGTGCTTGGCGTATGACTTACCAATTGAGCTTGCCATGACCAGTGAGGAACTGAAAGCATTTAAAGGCACCACGAGGAAGGCTAGAAAGTCTAGCAAAGGCAGAGCCGGAAAGCGGATGAGAGGTACTATCCCGTGCCTACAAGTCCCAGCATCACCCTCTCCACAACCATCTCCAGAGCAGTCACCAACAGCAGCCACTCCCACGGTACAACCTATCCGCATAAGGTTATCTAGACCAGTGGTAACAGAGGGCACCACCAGTAATATCGCATCCCAAGCAGCCCCAACCACAGAACCCATCACCACAGCAGCTGAACTTCCCACCACTATCGGTGCAGAAGCTTTCTCTTTTCCAGTACCGCATTTAGAACCAGGACAAGCCGAGCCACTGGACCAAACGTTTGATTTTGAGATGCCCGATGCATTCTCCAATGAGTTCTGGTTTTCAGAAGGGCACATGTTTTCTCAAGAATTTGAAAGGCCTAGCTACCCTACCACACCCAGGGATCAGCCACAAGGACAGGTCGTGTCCAGCTCCGATGAGGAAAGGACAGCAACCGATGACGACGAAGGAGACGACAAAGCTAGCCAGGGAACACAGGAATCCCAAGACCAGGAACAGACAGATGGCCAAGGCCAACAAACCGACACACATGGCGATACAAGTACCTATGAAGATGAAACTTACGAGGCAGCAGCTTACACTCTAGCTATCAAGAAGCTGTATAGAACTATGGAAAAAGTTTGGGCACGCAAGCAGCTGACAGAGGAAGAGAGCCAAAAAATAATAGAACAAGAACTTATCACAGGCGGATTCGAAGACGCATATATCAAAGGATTCAAAGAATTAGTTCAATCAGTAGGCTCCAACGAGGCACTCAGGTACTTGCAACGAAAGCCACTGCCACAGTTTGACCCCCGCAGAGTACGACTACTTTCAAAGCCCGGCGAGTACATTCGTGTACCAACCGGAGCACACTCTTCAGAACAAGCCAGGGAGGCATACCTCTTCCCCGAAAGTTCGGTGGCAGTTGAAACCATCTGTGTAGATTCCCCACCCCGTGCTCCAGCTGTACAAACCTCAGTAGTCACTGAAGTACCGACCTCACCACCCGTCCATCCAGCCTCCCCCTTTCACCCTCCTTCCCCCAGACCCACACCTTCATTTGCCGGTGGTGTTGCAGAAACCGCCTTTATGACCACTCACCCCACAATTCCCGCTCCCATTAGCCCTAATCTACCCCTTCCCACAACCACCTTTCTATCCAACCCATTCCTTCACCAATCCTTTCCATCTTTCCCCACAACTCCACGACCCCTTTTCCCATTCCCACCGCCATTAACCTTCTCCCCCGTCTCACCCCCCCGGCCCACTGTAACCCCTCTTCCCCCTTTCCACCAAACTGCTCCAGCCAGCCCCCCTGTAACTTACCCCTCAACATTTGTGAATCCCGTATTTACACCAGCACGAGCACCCACGATCACACCACTATTCACGGTCACCGCACTAGATACGTCCACGGACATGGACATCTCACCACCCACTGCACCATCGCTCACTTCACTCACGGCACAAACATTTTTAGGCACATCACAATTTTCAACAATCACTACATCATCCACCTTCCCATCCCCATTCCCCGTTCCCGTTGCATCCACACCAACTGCATCTTCATTTAGCACCCCGTTAATACTATCACCCACTGTAGATAATGCATTCCGACAAATGTTCATATGTATGACGCAAGTAAGAGATGAGTTCACGTCTCTTGGTGATAATTATCAGCAGCTGCAGAGGACAACCAATGACTTACAGTCGCAGCTTAATTTATTGTCTATAGAGAATGCCTCCCTGAACACCCGCTACCAGGAATTACGTGAGGCATATCACAAATTGGAGCTCGACAGCGAAGAAAAGACCAAGGAAGCCACTGCTGACTTGGATAATTTATTAAGAGCCCAGACAGTCCGCAATGCAACGCTAACACGAAACATGGGCTTACTAAGAAGACACCTAGCCGCAGCAAAAGAGGAGAACCAGAGACTCCAAGAACAGAATAGAGAGAATTTGGAAGCGGCATTGGACCATCCAGAACAACCCTTAAGTCCTAGCAGATTCAAGGCAATCCCATCCGAAGCAATGAAGATGTTGCTAGATGACCATGTTCGACTGCTCGAGGACTATGATCGAATGAACGAAGAGCATCAGAAGTTAAAGGAAGATCACAAGCTACTATAGCTCAGAGAACCGGCACCACAACAAGTACAAGTAGCAGCAGAAGTACCAGAACCTGTGGACCCCTCTCCTGACCTCATAGAGGAACTCAACGCATTACGGGCCTAGGTACTCACTCTTCAGTCACGAATTGAAGTATATGAAGCGCCACCAAGGCCAGATTCACCACCTGAACTTCCGGCTGAAGAAGAAACAGTCACCATCCCAGTGGAGGAAACATTTGAAGAAGCGTACGAGCCACAACCCATCCCAGGCGGACGCGTCACGGCGGAAGGCCAGATGACGTATGAACTTCCGACCCCCGCATGGATGAAGACTATTGAGGAAATAGGAACAACGCACTCAGCTAGAGTTGAGGCCCAGCTACATGCTATGGCCATGATCGAAGAAAGAATTTTGCAATCTCCCTACTTTGCTCAATTGGCCCCACGCAGGTACATATCCGGGCATGAGATTCAATACAAACCATACTTCATGCTAATGGCCGAATACCAGCTGGCCATAGAGAAGCGAACTGGCAAGAAGCCATCACATGCAACTCAATTTGAGCCTGAAGACTTGCCACTGGATGCGCAACAAGGTACTATTTATCAACCAGATTGGCGTACACGTCTTTTACAGGAGTACCCTGAAATGATGAGCACATGGGTTAAGGCACCTTTACATTTAAAATACAATCCGTGTTGGGGACCAGTGCCACGACGCCGCTCCTGGACTGCCTTCGCTATCAAAGTACAAAACAATAAGCAGTGCCAAGACTGGCTGAATTACCCCTATTTTAAGCCACCCATCGAGTTACCAACAATTGGCTATATGATGGCTACAATCCGTCACTGGCTCCCTCGCTTGAGATATATGGATGATATAGCAGCGCATATGACTGTCAAGATATTTGACATGATGCAAATGATATTTAAAGTCTTCCGGCGAGTCAAAGCACCACATGTTAACACCCCGGGCTTTGAGCATGGCAACTTGGATCTCGCATATGACATGAGTACGACGCCATCGCTCCGGGTTTGTTATGCCTGGCATTGCAGAGTCAAGTACTTACCGGCGTGCTACAAGCAGACATTTAAAGAGATGTTCACCACCGGATTTTGGGAATACCACTCTGAAGTGTTCATCAGCAGGCCGACCCACTTATTGCACTTATTTGCCTGTGAACAGTTGGTGTATTCCACGCATTACAGACTCCCACCATCCGATGAACCACAACCAGTTAATTGGGAGAAACTCGAGGCCGACCTGGCCCGAGGCATTCGTATCTCCGAGCACACCCTCGCTCAAGACCTCCTACAGAACTATATCCGACAGACCTCACAGCAAGGTTCTGTCAGGGACGACAGAAGCAAGAGGGAGGGGGGTGTTGGAAGCAGTCAGAGGCACAGACGACGTGGAAGCATGTAAAGACGGAGCAGGGAGCCAGTCGGATCATTTTTTCAAACAACTATGTTTTTATTACCTCTTCAAACATCCAACAATGATTTTCATCACTCTTGTAACATATGTAATATAGACAAAATCCCATTTTCTAATTCATAGCTCCATTTTGTGCAAGCCGAGGAGTCCTCGAGCTTGAGGAGCTTAGGTAGAACAAGCGTATCAATTTTCGTTATTTTTAGACATCGTTTACCCTTCCAAATAGCCTCTAGGACCTATTTTTTAACTATGCCGGTCACTAGATGTGAAACCGGTCAAAACTAGTCTAGAAACTATAAAAAGAGCTAGAGAGCTCATTTTTGGGGTTGGTTAGTGTTAGCTTGTTGGAGTTTAGAGTTCTTTTGAGCTTGTAATAGTGTTCTTGAGTAATAGAGCTAATTTCCCACCTTCCATTGTGTCTTGCTTGTCTCTTCGTAGTGTGTGTGTATGTGTGTGTGCATTTCTATGCTTCTCACCTTCACTCTCACTTCATCTCACATTCACGATCTTCATATCACTCCTATCTCTTCCGCGGATTGACATTAAGGAGGTGGAGCTTCTTAACGTGGTTCTCACCATTGTGCTAGAGCAACACCAAAGACTTGAAGGGAGATGGAGATAAAGGACAAAGTTCTGCAATGTACATGAAGAACAAGAAGAAAGGAGATAAAGGTAAAGCAAAGGATGAAGAGGAGTCTAGTGTCACTCTAGCACAATGGTGAGTACCAACGTGAGAAGATTCACCTCATAATTGTCAATCCGTGGAGACGTGAGGACTAGTATGAAGACTATGAGCAAGTGAAGGCACAAGTGTGTGAGTGAGAAGCACACAAGCATGCACACACATACACACACACGCGCACACAAGGCAAGAACAAGGAGAGGAACAATGGAGTTCTTTGCATTAGTCAAAAAGTCTCTTACATAAGCTCAATTCACAAACAATCTAACCCCAAAAATGAGCTCTCTAGCTCTTTTTATAGTTTTCTAGCTAGCTTTGGTCTTGTCCAGACCTAGTGTCCGGCCTAGTTAAAAATTAGGTTCTAGAGCCTATTTGAGGGCTCAAACAGAGTCTAAAAATTATGAAAATTGATATGTAGCTAGTTCTAATACTCCTCAAGCTCGAGGGCTCCTCGGCTTGCACAAAATGGAGTCTATTCTACCAAAAACGGAATTTACAATGTTTGTGTAGTGATTAAAATCACTTGAGTTGTGAATGGTTCATGGGAAAAAATGATTGGGCCTTGTTGCCGTATTGTGCATGACTCCTCCGTTGCGCTAATATGCTCTTCCTCTGACTTGTGTGCCAACACTCCCCCCTTCCTAGCGTCTGTCGCCCCTAACAGACCTTTGTTCTCTCGGGTGGTCGATATAGTATTGGATGACATTGGTGGCCAGTTCATGTTCTCCTATCCTTAAGACTCTTGCTAGATCAGCTTCCAATGCATCCCAATTTATTGCACCAAGGACCTCTGGTTGCGGGGTGGTGTAGTACTCAGAGTACATTGCTTGTTCACAAGCAAAAAGTTGGAGCAGATGTGTTGGCTTCGGTGCGAAAATCTCCGAGTGATACTCCCAGAAACCTGATCTGAACATTTCTTCAAAGGTCTGTTTGTAACAGGCAGGGAGGTATTTGATGCGCGCATGCCAGGCGTAAGCCACACGAATACTGGGGGTGGTGCTCATGTCATACACCAAGTCATAATTTCCATTGCTGAACCCCGGGAGACGTACCTGTGGTGCGGCTGCATTTCTAAAAGTTTTCAGGACTACCTGCATCATATCGAAGATTTTAAGCATCATTTGTGCTGCTACATCTTGCATGGGCTTCAAGCGCGGCATCCAGTGGCGAATGGTTCCCATCATATATGCTACCGACGGTGGTCCCTGTGGTGGCGCAATGTACGGGTAGTTCAGCCATTCCTTGCATTGCGCGTTGTTCTGTACCTTGATATTGAATGCCTTCCAAGACCTGCGGCGTGGGACTGGACCGTAGCATGGATTATATAGGAGGTGTAAAGGTGCGTTGTTCCATGTGCGTAGCATTTCTGGATATGTCTCTAGAAGTTTCTGCCGCCAGGTGGGTTGACGAATTTTGCCTTTTTGCACCTCTGGAGGAAGGTCTTCAGGTTGAAATTGGGTCGCAAAGGTAGGAATCTGACCCGTGACTCTTTGTATTTCTGCATTATAATCAGCCAAGATAATATAATACGGTCTGTATTGGAGTTCAGATGAGAGGCTCAGGCGTCTCGATGACAGGTTCTTGAAGTAAGCCGATTGTAGCACAGTTTCCTCTATGACCCTCATGGCCTGATTTTGCACTACTGTGCGCTCTTCGTGCGAACTCCCGATTTCCTCCACTTGACGTAGCCATGGGGGCCGTGGTGCCTCGAATGTGTCCTGAGCTTCTTCTGTTTGTTGACCTCCTGGGAATGGTTGTGGATCGTATTCTTCGTCAAACGTTTGTTCCACAGGAATTTGCACAACTTCTTCGTCCGTGGGAGCCTCTGGAGGGGAAGGTGGTCTCTCATATTTGTAGTAGACGTGTTTGCAATTCAGTGACCTGTTTCTGGAGATCTTTTATGGCCTCTGCGTCTGTGAGAAGTGAAGCCGCGGAGGGGGTGGTTGGGGAGGCTGCTGTTTGTCCTTTTTGGTGTTCCTGCTTCAATTGTCCCAGTTCCATCGATAGCTTATCATGTGCTTCAAGCAGAATGGCATAGTCTTCCAATATGATCTTGATATTATCGGGGGTCACTGCTTGAAACTTGGATGGGCTGATGGGTGCCCCCGGTGTGCTCTCAATAGCTGCCTCCAGGTTCTCTTGATTTTGTACTTGCAGTCGTCGATTCTCTTCCTGAGCGGCCGCGAGATGGCGTTTGAGTAGAGCCATATTTCGCTGGAGCTTTGAGTTGCGTTCCAGCTGTGTCCGTAGGTGACCTTCTACCACCTGTATCGCTTCCTGATCTGTGTTCTGTAACTGTACCTCCAATATGCCATGAGCTTCTTGGAGAGTTTGGAACTGTGTGTGGAGGCGAGCATTTTCCTCTTCTAGTGCCGCGAGGCGGTGCTGTAGTGTTTCTGAGTGCTCGTGCAGGCGTTCATTCTGTTGCTGGAGCTGAATGTAATCTGTCCTTAAGTTTGATATACAAGCAAGCATGGTGTCCAATGCACTTCCTATAGATGAGTGGGTGGTGTTTACAGTGGGAGATGCATGGGAAGGGAATTGGGGATGGGGAAGAGTGAATGATGTGCCTATTGAAGTCGTGTGTGTGAGTGAAATTGGTGGAGGGGGAATGGGAGGAGGTGGAATCGTGGGGGGAGGTGCCGTGGGTGGTGAAATGTCCATGCCTTCAGGAGTGGGTGCGAGTGTGGGATCTGCCATATACATTGGGATGGTAGGTGGTGTGTGTATGGAAGTGGTGAATAGTTGCGAAGTGGGGTGGGGAGCTGAAAAGGAAGGAAATGGTTGAGACCCTGGTTGAAAAGTACTAGCAAGGAGGTCATGGAGGGATTGTAGAAATGGAGAGAGAGAGGTCGGGGGTTGAGGTCGTAAATTGGAGGAGGGCGCGAAGGGTTGCGTGGTAGCAGGGAAACCCATGAATGTGGATCTAGGGTCAGGATGACCTATGGCTGAGGGCATGGGGGATGGTTGTCCTAGGGCAGGCTCTAGGAGCGGTTCGGTGGATTGTGTAGTGATGGGGGTTGATTCAAAGATTGGGTTATCAGTGGTAGAGAATAGGGTGGAACTAGGGATGGGAGTACGGAAGATGAAGGTTGGTTCGGTGGGTTGAGTGGTCAAGGTGGTTTCCACTGTTTCTGCTCTAGGGGGCGAGGGTGGGGGTGTGGGTGGTTGTGGCTCTGTGGACTCCTCATGGGTGACTGAGTGCTCTTGGCTAGCCGTTTCGGTTGCTTGGGAGGTTGTCCTGATAGGTTCAGATGTAATAGTTGGCTCTTCTGCAGTTGTAATGGGAATCTGGATATTCTTACCTGAACGTGGTCGTGTCTGGAACCTTCGTGGATCATATTGAACTGGGGACCTCCGAATGGCAGTGCGCACTGCTTCCACTACCCCATATGTTTCTGCCATCAATAAGAGACCTTCCCTATACTCTGAGTCAACTCCTGCTTCTTCCAACAACTGAGTCATGAGTACTCTGCTACTCTGTTCGGTGAGTAGTTGTTGCGATCGCACTCTTTCCATAATTTGATACAGCCTTCGGAGTTCTGCTGTATAGGCTGGGGCTTCAGTGGTCTCCTCTTCATAAGCTCCTTCTTCTTCTAGGTGTCCTTGTTGTTGACCTTGCTGATCGTCGCTCCAATGTACATGTCGACCGTCTGTAGATTTTCTTCTTCTTCGTGAAGATGTGCCTTGTTCCTCTGTATCTGAATAAAACTCCACATCAGAGAATTGTGTACTTTGTAAGAATGCTTCGAAGTCCTGGGGTCCATTCCTTCCGCATCTCCAGTTGCAGCAAATTCAAATTCAGTTGGAGCAGGAGGAGCTGAAGGGGTAGCTTGTGTCGTAGTTGCAGATTCCGACCTGGGTATCCTGATGGTAAAGGGAGGTCCTGTGGTCTCCCTTCGTGGCGATACCTCCGGAGTAGTCAGAACTTCCCTTGTCTGGACACAAGGGATCGCGCCCCTCATGCGCTTGGATTGATGTGTGGACGTCTTGAGCTTCTTAAACATTTGTAATTGTGCCCAAGTTAAGGCACGTTCAATGGGAACATCATATGCTAGGCACCGATAAATAATGCGTGTGATTGCACAGCAACCGTTCACTACTAATTTCCTAGAAGACCGTTTGTTTGCTTCATACAATTGATCTATAATCCATACTGGTAGCTTAATGGGTAACGCACCTGCTTCCGCTAAGTAGAGAGCGAACCAGATTCTCTTGTGTGGTTGTGTGAAGCGGTCTTGGCCGGGAAAGGCGAAATGTTGCATGCACATGCGGAGAGGGATGGACACGTTTGGTGTGAGTGCTGCCATGTCTTTAAGCTTCAATAGTTTCCTATCCTTCATATTAGTGGGAACAAGAGCATCCTTTTCAGAAGGTACATGCGTGCCGTGCATATTCAAAGCGTCGCTTACCAACTCCACAGTAAGTTCAAACCTCTTCAACTCGTTGTTGCCCAGCAAGGAGGGAAGAACAAATGATCCGGGTTTGTCCTTTTCTTCATTAGCTTGTAATGTGGAGACCAAATAGTAACATCGGAGGAGATCTGGTTTAGGTAGTGGGGCTTCAAAGTATTCGGCCAGCCCTGCTCGTTGCCATATGGTCTGGAGATCCTCGGTGTTCTGTAAAGTCTCGAACTCCTTGGAGAAAAATTGGAATCGAACCCATGATCTGTCGTACTCGCACTTAGACTCCCATATGTACTTGGCCTCTCCTAATGGACCTGGCATGCCATTGAACCAATGAGAATTGGCATGGACTCTTTCTGTGATCCCTGTGGGTGGATCCGGTACCGGGATTTGCTGAAGGTGCCTCAGCTCCCCTGGTCGTTCAGTTGGTGGAACATCCACAGGTAAACTATCCACATCAATTCCTGCAGTGAGTATCCCTACTTGTGAGCCCGAACCTGTCGCTTCTGCCATTTTACTTCTTGCCTTCTGATTCTGTGAGAATATAGAATCATGCGTTAACATCGTAATGGACAGAATAAATCTGTAGTTGTCCCCGTCACAACATTAACATGAGGTAGATGGTGAGTTAGTGGTTAGTAAGTGCACGAAGACAGTGTGTGTAGTTAATGCTTGGGTATTCCTAGGAGACTAACGCAGTTAGTAAGTGGGGGTGAATTTACAAATTGGGGTCGGGGGGTTTATTACAGGTCTTAAGCTGCCAAATGCAGTGGATGGGTTTTTCTCTTGGTTTCGTAGAGACGCTAGAGAACATTATAGGTGTATCAGCTTGAACATGAGGCCTTTTATGGACCGATTTACAAATGATTCTGTTCGTGCTCATGGGCCTTGGTGTGTTCGTGAGTGTTGAAAACGAGTGGATGCCGGTTGTGCGAGTGAATGGGTTACGCTGTATAGGTTGTGGCTTCGGCGTAGCTATTTGCGCCCGCAAGCAAGGCTTAGGCACCCAAATTTGTCTTGATTGTGGCCTAGCCTTCATCGACTTCTTGGGCACCCAAATAGATTTCACATTAGCAGAAGAATTTCCGAAAGACTTCTTATTAGTGTCGTGTTGTTGGTTACTAATAAGAGGCTTTGCCCGTGTGGTTGGCTGGAGTGCAACCGGGTGTTCGCCTTTCCGCACCCACACTTGTTTCACTTGCTGGAACATTTTGCTGCGCAAGTACTCTGGATCCCGGACATAGGTAGTACTCTGTTTCTTCTGCCTTGGATCCACCTTTGGTTGTTGCCTCCTTCTGGCCTTTGGAAAAGAAGGGAGTTCCTTTGCATCCCTGACTCCTTTTTTGCGAGTATCATTCCTCTGCATCACATAGTTTTGGACAAGAATAACATGGTCATCTTCATGTGTATTCCTGGAAGGACCAGGAGTCTGTGCCTTTCCTAATTCCTTGAGTGCTCCATTATCTAACTCTACTGTAATTCGACTATGATTGACCCAAACCTGAAGAAGTCCACTTCTTAAGTTTAAGTTAACTGCTTGGTCATAGATCCAATCTTGACCCAAGACAAGAGGTTCAGTGAGATCCTCGTCTTGACACACTAGTATTTTAAGTGTTATAGCCTCATCATGAATATAGAGGGGAAGTTCCACCTCGCCCATGCAAGGGGTTTCCACGCCTCCCAATCCTATGAGATACGCTTCCACAGGATTGACAGTTAACTGCAACTCTTGACAGTAAGACAATTTAACAGCACTAGTGGCTGCACCTGAGTCAATCAAGGCTCTTACGGTCCTTGCACTCTTTCCTTGTCCTATATCTAGGGTTATGAAAGGACGTCGATCAATTATTCTATGCAAGCTTGTTCCTGCGACTTCACACATGGCCATAGGATATCCTTGATCTGCATAGTCATTCGTTCTAGGCTGATCTCTACCTTGCTTTCGTAACTTCATCCTTCTGATGCGTTCTAAAGTTTCTGCTTGAGCTTCTTCTCGAACTCGCTTTTCTTCCTCTTTGCGTTTCTTAGCAGTGTTGAGTCGGCTGAGCATTTCCTCCGTGAGGGGTTCCTGATACAACTTGACTCTGCAACCGCTAATATAGTTTGGGAGAATATCACCTTCTAGCGTGGCTAATTGCACTGCTCCACTCGTGGAGATCCTATTGATAATCATAGGTCCGTAGCCTCTCTTTTCTAGTTTCCTTGCGTGTTGTTTCAGTGTATAGACTAAAACTAGATCTCCTGCTTTCAAGCCCTTATCCTTCACATGGGCATCGAAATATGCCTTCTGTCTCTTCTTGGCTGCATATATTCTGGCAGCGGCTCTCAGTCTTGTTTCCCCTAATCGTTCAAGGTCAAAGATCCTAGAGGAGAGTTCATGACCTGTCCATTCGTACTCTTGTGCTACTTTCAACGTAGGGATCAAAAAGTCTAGCGGTAGCACAACATTTTGACCAAACACCATTTGAAAGGGCGTGGCTTGGAGTACCGTTTTGTAGGCAACTCGGTATGCCCAAACAGCATGGTGTAGCTGTTTGTCCCAATCAGAGCGTTTATTATTCACTAATTTCGTCAAAACATTGCATAAGATCTTGTTGGTGCTCTCAGCTTGGCCATTTGCTTGAGGGTGATAGGGGGCAGACTTCTTATGTATTACCAAGAATTCTTGGAGCAGATTTTCAATAACTTCGTTCAAGAAGTGAGTGCCTCTATCGCTTACAAGCTCTATGCCAGTAGTCCGTATCTAGTGAACACATTCTCAAATAAAAACTTAGCAGTTGTTTGAGCATCGTTCTTCGTTGTGGCTTTTACCTCCACCCACTTAGTTAGATAGTCTGTTGCAACAATGATATATTCTGCATGGGAACCCTTAGCTGGGGGATTAATAGGACCTACGAAGTCTATTCCCCACTTAGAGAAAGCACGTCCACCCATCATAGGTTTCAGTGGCATCTCATCTTTACGTATAGGATACTGGGTTCGCTGACAGACATCACACCGTTTCACATAGGTATGTGCGTCCATGTGAAGGGTAGGCCACCAGAAGCCCGCAAATAGTATTGCCTTGATCACCCGATCTGGTCCAAAGTGTCCTCCTGCTACACCTTGGTGAGCAGTGTCCAAGATCTTGAGATACTCACTCTCATGGACACATAGTCTCAGGTAACCGTCTTTACCACGCTTGTATAGATTATCACCAATGAGTGAATAATCCTGGGCTTCTTGTTCTAAACTCTTTTGCCTAGCCAGAGTCATGTCTGGAGGGAATGTTCTCGTCCTTAAGAAGGATACTAGCGGTTCACTCCAATCTGGCACTATGGACACTTGATAAAGTGTGGCATGTTCCACAGGTGGTTTAGTGCAACAGATTGGGCATTCCTTGCACACGCTTTGGACATCAGCTTCCATAGTCGGCAAATGTACTCCGAGTCTCCTTAGTGTCTGTAAGGTTCGTTGCTTTGAGTAGTGTTGCTCTAATGCACCTACATGTGCTAATTGCAACCATTTAGGGTACTCATCCTCTTCTACGCAACAAGCCAAGATCCCTTGATCTGTGTGCTTGTACATGCTTCCTGCCATGATGTGGTACTTTTGGGCTTTCACAACCTCTCTATTCCGTGTGTTTACTACTGGATGGTTAGGCCCGTATGTCAATACTGGTACCAATGACTTAGCCCACTGTGGCACCACTTCTAAATTGAACAAGTAAGCATCAGGAAGATCATCTGATACTCCCTGTGGGGCTTCTCCCGACGTGAGCCTAGAGAGATGATCTGCCCTTAAATGAGTTCTTCCTTTTCTTACCACAACCTCAAAGTCATATTCCATGAGCAAGAGAAACCACCTCACTAGTCTTCCTGTATTGCATGGTTTGTTTACGAGGTATAGCAAAGCCTGATGATCAGTAAAAAATTTAAACTTATTTGCAAGCAAATAATGTCTAAATTTCTTGACTGCATATACCATGCCTAAGCCTTCTCTCTCTGTAGTGGTATAATTTCGTTCAGCTGCATTCAATTGTCTACTGGCATAGGCAATTGGGAGATCCATATTGCCTTCACCAGTAGGTTGTGCAAGCACACATCCAATGGCATAATTGGATGCATCCACATGAACATGGAATGGCTTATTCCAATCTGGTGTGGTCAAGATTGGTGCTGAACATAATCGCCGTTTAAGCTCCTGGAAGGAGTTCTCACATTCATCAGTCCACTCAAAGTTAGTCAGAAGTCCGTACATGGGCTTTGCAATGACAACATACATGTGTATGAATCGTCGGTAATAACCACAATGCCCCATGAAAGCTTGTACTTCCTTGACATTTTTTGGCCTAGGTAGTTCTGCTATAGCTCTCACTTTCTCTTCATCAGTGGATATGCCATTCTTTGATACTATGTGTCCTAGAATCTTGCCTTGCCTGACCATGAAAACACATTTCTCTGGGTTCAGGCAAACTTGATATTCTCTACATTTGTCGAAGATTTGCGTGAGTTCAGGGATATGGGTTTGTCTAATGTTCGAATGAGCACAAAGATCATCAACGTAGACTTCTAAGTTCTTCCTCAGGAACTCCTTAAATACATGGCACATCAGCCTCTGGAAGGTAGCTGGTGCATTGGTAAGCCCAAATGGCATTACACGAAAGGCAAATATGCCCCACTCTGTGGCAAAGGCTGTCTTATGCTGATCCTCTGGAGCTATGGCTACTTGATTGTAGCCCGAAAATCCATCAAGGAAGCTGTACACTTCCTTGCCTGCCACTCTTTCTAAGAGATGTTCTGTGATGGGAAGTGGATAGTTATCTCGAATCGTGGCGGCATTAACCTTTTTCAAGTTAATGCACACCCGAAGTTTGCCATTCTTCTTGGGCACCACTACGATGGGGGATACCCATTCAGTGTGCTCAATTTCATAGATAAATCCAGCTTCAACCAGTCTATCTATCTCTTCTTTGATCTTAGCAACGTAATTATCGTTATATGTGTAGGGCTTTTGCTTAGAGGGTTTAGCATCTGAGGTCATGGGGATGGTGTGTGAGCATATGTCAGGGTCAACACCTTTCAAATCCTTGTAACTCCAAGCGAACACATCTCTGTATTCTCTTAGCAAGGCAATTAACGCATGCTCTTCTTCCTCTGTTAGGTCATGGCCTATGTACGTGCATCTCTCCTCTCCTTCTTCTAGGGCCACTACTATTTTCTTGGTGGTTTCTTTGTTATCATAGGCCTCTCCTGCTTGAGCCTCTCGTTTAGGCATTCTTATCATGACTCTCCTGTCATCTATCTCATATTTCTTAAAATTTTCAGGGACCTCAAACAAAGATTCTTCCTCTTCTGGTGAGACTTCTCTCTTCTTCCGTTTCTTTCCTTCTTCCTCTGGGGTCACATGTGTGGCTAATGTTACATCATTTGTAAGCTCTCCATGCCTCTGGGGTTGAAATTCTACTTCATGGAAGTATTCTTTATGTGATGCAAATGGTGGGTCCATGATGATTGACTCTAGGTCGGAGTCACTTGCATCCTCAAAGGCATCAGGGTTAGGTTCGCATTCTTCTAGAACTGCCTCTCCCATGATTGGCTCTATGGAGAAGACTGAAATATCATAGCCATCCTCATCACAGTGAGGTGTCCATTGTTCTTCATTGATGGCTACGTCCATTGTTGCTAGGATTTCTGCCCAGCCATGGGGTTCGAATTCCTCATCAGGAAAAACTACAGGTGCATAGGCTGGGTCTTGAATTGATCTATGTGTTTCTTTTGCACCTACCTCTCTGGCCTTCTCTCTCTTCTCTTCTTCTACTGCAACCTTGCACATCCATAAATGAGTGTCTTCATGCATCCATGAGGATCCTGATCCTATGGAATGCACAGATTCCGTATCATCCTTGGCTCTATGGATGGGATTCCATTGGATAGGGGGAACATCTCTATGAGAGTAATCCTTGAGATTGACTTTGGTTGTAACACCTAAGTGCTGCAGGTACAAAGAATTGGTTCCCCAATCCTGTACCACTTGCAACTGTCGCATAAAAGGTCGTCCCAAGATCATCTCATAGGCATGATTTTTGCTAAAGTCACATATAGCAAAGGTATGTTCGAACTCGACACCACAGGTGGTGAGAGTTATTCCTTCTAGCAATCCTAGGGGTCTCTCTATGTGACCATCGGCCATCTGCAGTTTCATTCTCGTTGGCCTGAGTGCTGGCTTGCCCCAACGCTTCCATAGGGAAGTGGTGGCAATTGCAACTCCTGCACCTGAGTCCAAAATTGCCTTGGTGGTGTACTCCTGGTAGGTAATGGGAAGATAGGTGTTCCCTTCTTCTCCTTCACACATATCTCCTATCTTATCCAAGGGTATTTCTGGCACTGTCCTATGTGATCCTGCCTGGGAACGAGGTTTTGCTATCTCTCGTACTTGTTTGGCTACATGTTTCCATAATTCAGGTCTAACCTTGAGTAGCTCATCTGACTTGAGATTGCACTGCACTTTAGTATTTTTCACTACCTCTGTGTTCCTAGGTATGATTGAATCTTCATTTCTTACCATGATCGTGGGGGTTCTCATACAAGTAGACTTGGCTTCCCATGGCCCCGTGAAATGGGGTAATTCCTGTAGAGAATTAGATTCGAAGTCTAATCTTTCTTGAGATTGGGTGCTCTCCTGCTCCCCATAAATGGATGGGATGTCTTGTGGGAATTGGTCATGTGCATCATCCACAAGTTCAATGGGAGGAGGCACTTCGCTTTCTTTAGCCCATTTGTCTTCTTGAATCTCTCGTAGGAATTCTGGTGTGAATCGATTCATAGAAGAAGAAGTGTCTTGCTCCGTAGAATTAGGCACATAAGTAACCTGGGAAGGAGGGCTTATTCTATCATTGGCTCTTTCCTCGCTCTCATTGATATTTGGAGTACAAGCTTCCTGGGGAGGATTACTTATTCTATTACTTTTCCGAACAGGCTCATATGCTCCCTGAGAAGGAATGTAGGCAACCTGTGGAGGTACGTGAGCTTTCGAGGGAGGCTCATCTGCCTTTTGGGGAGAAAGATAAGCTTCTTGAGGAGGCACATGGGCTTCCTGAAGAGGCTGGCTTATCCGTTCTCTTCCCCTTTCCTTTCTTTGAGGGGAAGGTTCCTTTTCTGAGTGTGCCATTAGATTCTCCATTCTTTCCAGAGAAGGGGGGTTGTCTGGTTCAGTGGAATTGGGTACATAAGCTTCCGGTGGGGGATGGGTCATGTTTTTGCTTGCTTTATCTCTTTCTTGATTTTTTTTTTCCTTGGCAGATCTTGCAATTATGCCCTCTAACTTCTCTAGAAGTCCATCCAGGTGTAGTTGCGTCTTGGCTGAGCCCGAGTAATTGAATAGGCGACTAGCTTCAAACATAGTCTGAGCCAATGCGACCATTTTCGCGCAAAGCTTGGTTCTTTCTATCTCTAGGTCAGCTCTAGGGTAGCACTTGTCATGATCCGTTACATTTGGCCCTTCTTGGATTCTGGCCTGATATGCTTTAAGCATCATGTCTATGTCTTCAGGAGTGGGATCAGCTAATACTGATCCTGCTCGGGGTGGTGGGTGGGTTACGTGGGGTGTGTCAGATGGTGGAGGGATGGAGGGTGATGGGGATGGTAGCGGTGGGAAGGTGTGAGAGTGCGGTTGAGTTGTGATCTCTATGATTTTGGCCTTGGTTTCTCGTAGACTTTCCTCTAGTTCACTCATCTTCTTTGCCCATTGCCTTTTCATTCTTTCACGACTATCTCTCCAAGCTCTAGTTCTTTTCTTTGTCATGCTCTCGGTTTCACTAACTTCTGGGCTCTTTTCCTGGCCTGCAGTTTGGTTTTGCTGCAAAGCTTGAGCTCTTGTGACCACTTGCACTGGCGCAGTGGAAGTCACACTCCCTGTGGAGTCTACAACCAACCCAATAACATTTATAGGAGTGATTTTTGGCATATTATTAGGATTTTTAGGGCAATCTCGTAGGAGATGCTCTTTCCCACACTCTTGGCAATAACCTTGGATCGTTACTGACTGGGGTTGTGTAGGTGGAGGCAAGGGGCAATCACGAATGAGATGATCACCCTGACATCGGTAGCATGGTCCTCTAGGGAATGGGGGTCTTATCTGCCTAGGTTGGGGTCTGGGGTTGGGGTTTGCATACATGACATTTGTGTAATCTGATTCCCAACTAGGTTCATTTGGCTCTTCACTATAGTAAGACTCACCATGTTCAGGAGACTGCATGTAGTATGCCTGGGGACTATCAACATGTGTAGAATCGAAGCTATGGTCATTGGGGTCACTTTCTGAAAGCAATGGTGTTACGGGGACTATAGCTCTATTCAGGTTTTCTTCTGCAGCTGTATACTTTACCGGGATCACGTTGGATGGAGCTGGAGGTTGTTGGACTAACACGGGCTGAGGCCTTTGTTGGTTTTGGTATGGTTGCTGATAAGGTTGCTGTGGCTTGCCATATGGTTGTGGAGGGTACTGGTTCTGGTATCTTCCCTGCGGTGGATAGGGTTGAGGGTAAGTTTGCCTGACTGTTTGCTTATTGTAGGGGCAATCTTGTGCGGTGTGATTGGTGTACCTCCGTTCTATGGTGCAGTACTGGCTACTAGGATTTACTTGGGGTTGAGCCATAATGGGACATACATTCGCCATGTGGTCGCCACCACAAGTGTAGCATCTCTTCACAGAGGCACACCTTGGGATCTGTTTACCAGTGACACCTAATTTCTGAGCTACTTTCTCTGCCAGTTCCTCAATTGATGTGGACTGCGTGGAAGAGAGGCTAGAGACACTATCTGAATCTTTGTATATCTTGGAAAGCTCTAATTCCTCCCCTAGGTTATCCTCGATGTCAATGCACATGCGTACACACTCTTCTATGGTCCTAGGGTCCTTCAAGTACACATAGGATCTTAACTTTGTACTCAGCAATCCATCTAAGAATAAAGCCACTTGCTTAGCTGGTGTGGGGAGCTCCGTAATAGGGCATCTTTCAAGATATTGCCTAAATCTTCGTCCTGCAAGTCTCACAGTCTCTTGAGGGGTTTGCTTGAAGCTGTGAATCAATGAGGAGGTATTATGTCTTATGCCACTCTTAGAGAATTCAATAACGAAAGCCTCCAGGAGTTGGTCTATGCTCCTAAATTGTCTCTCATTCAATGGTTGGAACCACGTAAGGGCTGTGTTCCTAAGGGTTAGACCAAAGGCATTATATTGTGTGAATAGATCCTCCACTTGTTCTGCTCTCAAGACTTGCCTAAACTCTGCCACATGATCGTATGGGTCTCCTGTGCCATCAAAGTAATTTTTCATGGACTTAACTAGCTGACTTGGTCTCAAAGTCCTTGTGTGCTCTCTCGGTCGTGGTAGAGGGAACTCATCCGCATTTCTTTGATTCCTGTGAGCTCTATGTATCTCCGGTTCTACTCTATTCGTTTCCGTCCTCGTTCTTTCTCTGCCCCCTGAGTTGGCAAAACTTACTTCTGGCCTATCTCTACTTCTGTCTCTTTGAGTTCCATGAGCTTGGGATGTTCCCGCTCCAGGGTGACCGTAGGACACATGTGATCTTGGTTGGGGGAAAATGATTTCACCTTTCCAAGTGTAAGCATGCCTATCATTTTCTGTCACCACGAAGATCCTTTCTGAGGCGTGATCTAAGTAGGTCACTCTGCCTGGGCTATCAGGATCCTTAAGCTCATAGATCATGATTGTTCCTACATCAAATGGCCGACCAGATTTATATCTCCAAAAGGCTTCTTCAGTTTCTCGGTTCAGAAGGAGATCTATGCTCTTATTATCTTGGGGAATCCACTCTGGTGTGATTATTCTCGTAAGAACAGATTTGCCTCGGGGTGTTCTAGGTTCTACTCCCATGTTTCCTTGTTCCAAGTCACCTAAGTCCGCTTCTGAGATTACATTTCCAAATTCATCTGTCCTATCTGGGTGACTGGTGACTACGTATATGGTTCCTTCTTTGTCCAGGTATGCACCGTTTTCAAACTTGACAGCTGGATGCTCTAGTCCTATGGATTGGTCAGGGTTTTTAATCTGGACCACGGATCTTCCTAGGCCATCCTCATAGATGCTAGCACCTAATCAGTTGTTCCTAAGGTATTCCAACTGTGTTTTGTAAGGGCCTTCTACCCTGTACAAGTATGGCACACCTGAACTCCCCGCAGGTCTGTCCATGCCTTGAGACATCTCTGACTCACTGGTCTCGGAGCTAGGGTAGTACGAGTGGTGGCTCAACTGCTGGGCCCAAGACCTAGCAGTGTGGTTAACACTAGCCTCTGAAGATCTAAGGCTTTGTCTCTCCCTTACTAGATGTCGTCCTGATCTAAGGTTCATATGTCTATCTAAGTAGCCCAATTCTTTGCCCAGAGTACAACCTCGTTGCTGATTACTGTAGATTAGTCGCTTGGTTCTTTTTAGTTATTTTATCGTGTTTAAGGTCTTGTCTGATATCACGTCGTCAGGAATATTTGAATGTTGTTTCGCACTTACAGTTGATCGTTCCACGTTAAGTTCTTTTCCTTTAAAATTCTCGACAGTACAAGGATTATGCCCTTAGCTTGAGCTTGAAAGTTTAGGTATGCTTCAACTTGATAATTGCCTATCTTCGCCCTAACTTACTCCTACTTCTGATCGTTCTTAGCCTAAGCTAGGAATTGACGAAGAGGAGATGAGAGTATTCCGACCTTTCTTGCTGAACCTTGCTCTTTAGTGCTCGAGAAGTTGATTCTCAAGCTTGCGCAAAACCCTTGCTTGGACGCTCTCAATTGCTTCTCAATAGACCTGCATCAATCCCAAGATTAGCTCCCAGTTGACCTTTCAATTGACAGACAATTTATTTCAGACACTTTCTTAATGACCCTTGTTCCCCCTTTCGTATTGCTAGAAATTTCCTCTAGAGCTCCCTTGGTGTTTCTACCCCTCTGTGTGTCAACTTCCAAATATCCTATCTGAAAATCAACGCGTTATTCTTATAAAAAACAGTTGAGGGCGTGTAGTATATGCCAAGAGCTTTCCGACAAGCCCTAGAGCTCAAAAAATGGATTTCGTATGAAAAAGTTATGACCGTTCAGGGTTTAGGGGGTTAACTAGACAAACAGAACCTTTCAGGGGTTTTAATGCATTTTTCTAAGGCCTTTGTAAGTGTAGGAGTATTTGAGAGTGCAAATATGCCCAAAATTTAGCCTAAATTTCCAAAAATTTACCCCTTAATTTTTGCCGAAAATGTCCGTCTGTCGCGATAGACGGTGTCTGTCGTGATAGACGGTGTCTGTCGCGATAGATGGTGTCTGTCGCGATAGACGGGTCTGTCGCGATAGACGGTGTCTGTCGCGATAGACGGTGTCTGTCGTGATAGATGGGTCTGTCGCGATAGACGGTGTCTGTCGTGGGTTTCTGTCTGTCGCGATAGATGGTGTCTGTCGCGATAGACAGTGTCTATCGTGGAATTTTGGTCTGTCGCGATAGACGGTGTCTGTCGCGATAGACGGTGTCTGTCGCGGGTCTCTGTCTGTCGCGATAGACGGTGTCTGTCGCGATAGACGGTGTCTATCGCGATAGACGGTGTCTGTCGCGATAGATGGGTCTGTCGCGATAGACGGTGTCTGTCGTGATAGACGGTGTCTATCGTGGGTCTCTGTCTGTCGCGATAGACGGTGTCTGTCGCGATAGACGGTGTCTGTCGCGATAGATGGGTCTGTCGCGATAGACGGTGTCTGTCGTGATAGACGGTGTCTATCGTGGGTTTCTGTCTGTCGCGATAGATGGTGTCTGTCGCGATAGACAGTGTCTATCATGGAATTTTGGTCTGTCGCGATAGACGGTGTCTGTCGCGATAGACGCTGTCTGTCGTCTGTCGTGATTTGGTCTGTCACGATAGACGGTGTCTGTCGCGATAGACGCTGTCTGTAGTGGGTCTCTGTCTGTCGCGATAGACGGTGTCTGTCGCGATAGACTGAAAAAACGCAAATTTTTGAGAAACTTCTAGTGATTTAGAGTGCCCTAATGGTGTAGGTTACCGTGCCAAACACGCATTCACAAAATGTTAAGTTTTTCTGTCTGTCGCGACAGACAGAGGTCGTCGTCTCGAGACCTGTGCAGAGTCTGTCGTACCTGCGCACACTGCTGGAGAAGGTGGTACAGCTAGTTCCTGCAACAAAAGCTCAAAAACACGCCAAAAACAGATAGCATGTAAGTTCTCTCTTGCTCTCTCTCACAATGAAATGAGGGAAATGAGGTGGGGAGTGTAATATGACCAAAAAACTGAGATTTTTGTGGAGATGGAGATGGAGGTGAGAGATGGTGGGGATGATGATGGTGATGATGGTGATGCGAAAGTAAGGAAAAAATGAAGAACAATAAAGAGAAGGAAGGATATTACCTATAACTCCAATGTCTCAACTCGACGTCTTACCATCACACGCTCGTCCTCGAAGCTCTCTCCCCGGCAACGGCGCCAAATTTGGTGTCACTCTAGCACAATGGTGAGTACCAACGTGAGAAGATTCACCTCATAATTGTCAATCCATGGAGACGTGAGGACTAGTATGAAGACTATGAGCAAGTGAAGGCACAAGTGTGTGAGTGAGAAGCACACAAGCATGCACACACATACACACACACGCGCACACAAGGCAAGAACAAGGAGAGGAACAATGGAGTTCTTTGCATTAGTCAAAAAGTCTCTTACATAAGCTCAATTCACAAACAATCTAACCCCAAAAATGAGCTCTCTAACTCTTTTTATAGTTTTCTAGCTAGCTTTGGTCTTGTCCAGACCTAGTGTCCGGCCTAGTTAAAAATTAGGTTCTAGAGCCTATTTGAGGGCTCAAACAGAGTCTAAAAATTATGAAAATTGATATGTAGCTAGTTCTAATACTCCTCAAGCTCGAGGGCTCCTCGGCTTGCACAAAATGGAGTCTATTCTACCAAAAACGGAATTTACAATGTTTGTGTAGTGATTAAAATCACTTGAGTTGTGAATGGTTCATGGGAAAAAATGATTGGGCAGAGGTGGAGGAAGAAGTTGGGGACAGAATCAATCCTACAACACCACCTACTACAACTATGCAAATGACACACAGAATGAAAGTCATACATCATTGATGATGAACTCAATCAACACATCAGATAAAGAAGATCTAAAGGTATTTTACATTGACTCTGGATGTTCTAATCATTTGTCAGGAAACATAGAATTGATGTCAGAATTGGAAAAAGGTATTTCGAGTCACACAGTTCAAACTGGTGATAATACAAGACATAGTGTACATTCAATTGGAAAAGTGAAATGCAAGAGTGGAGCAGATTTGCTAACCAATGTTTTGTATGTTCCAACAATACCTAAAAACTTGATTAGTGTGGGACAGATAGTTGAAAAAGGTTTTCAAGTCAGGTTTACAAATGAAGGAGTATTTGTTGAAGATCCAGAGAATGGGTATAATCAGATTGTCTCTGGTAAGAAAGAAGGTAGACTCTTTACTTTAAGAGTGCAAGGGAACATTGGTCAAGCTTTGCTCACACATGGTGAAGGAGTGATTACAAAACTTGATCTCTGGCATAAGAGATTAGGTCATTTCAATGAAAGAGGAATTAAATCTATGGTTGCTAATCAGTATGTACTAGGATTACCAAATGTGCAAAGTCAACATATGGTTTATAAATGCGAAGCATGTCAAATGGGAAAAGCACACAGGTTACCATTTCAAAAGAAAGGATTCAAACATGATGGAGTACTTGAGCTCATTCATACAGATGTATGGGGACCAACAAAAGAAGGATCTATCAGTGGCTCAAGGTATTATGTTCTTTTTATTGATGATGCTACAAGATGGATAACATTATATGTTTTGAAGGAAAGATCAGAAGTGTTTGGAGCTTTCAAGCATTTTCATGCATATGCAGAGAGAGTCACAGGTCAAAAGCTTAAAAGACTGAGGTCTGATGGAGGGGGAGAATACTTCTCCCAAGAGTTCAATGATTATCTTTGGAATGCAGGTATTAAGAGAGAAATAACTTGTAGGTATACACCACAACAAAATGGTGTAGCAGAAAGAAGGAACAGGACTCTGCTTGAGTTTGCTAGAGCTATGCTAAAGGAGAAGAACTGTCCAAATTATCTTTGGGCTGAGGCTGTAAATACAGCTACATATCTTGTGAATAGATTACCATGTGCAGCTCTGAATGGAATGACTCCATATGAAGCTTGGTGGGGTAAGAAACCAACACTAGATCATTGTAGAGTGTTTGGATCAATTGCATATGCTTATGTGCCATCACAACTTAGGCATAAACTTGAACCAAAGGCAGAAAAATATGTGTTCATTGGTTATGATGAAAAGCAGATGGGTTACAGGTTGTGGAATCCTTTAACCAAACAATTTCTTGTTTCTAGAGATGTTACATTTGATGAACAGAAAAGTTGGTATGCAGATCAAAGTCATACAACTGAAGAATTTGAAGAAGAGGTAAGAAGATGTGAGAAAGGAAAATTAATTGTGCAGGTAAATAGAGATGAAGACTATATGCAAGCAAGTACATCCACAAGTGGATTAACAAGAAGAAATGAAGAAGCTCCTATATTTGATGAAGAGGTGTATCCAGACACATATGAAGAATGTGAACCAAGAAGGTCAAGCAGGACTAGAAGACAACCAGAAAGGTATTCTTATGATACTTCTTACATAACTCAGAAGAACTATGCATATATGGTCAAAGATGATGAAGAACCTCAGAACTATGATGAAGCTAAAGGTAAGAAGCAATGGGAAGAAGCAATGAAGGAAGAATTCAATGCACTGGAGGAGAACAAGACATGGGAACTTGTTCCTAAACCAAATGGTAAGAAAGTTATTGGAAATAAATGGGTTTATAAAGTGAAGAAGCTTGCAGATGGAAGTATAGCCAGATACAAAGCTAGATTGGTGGTGAAAGGCTATGCCCAGACCTATGGCATAGATTATGATGAGACATTCAGTCCTGTAGCTAAGATGTCAACTATAAGGACAATCATTGCTATTGCAGCTTCAAAAGGATGGACTCTAAGTCAATTGGATATAAAGAATGCGTTCTTGAATGGATACATATCAGATGAGGTATACATGGAACAACCTCAAGGGTTTATAGATTCCAGGTATCCAAATTTTGTTTGCAGGTTGAGAAGAGCATTGTATGGATTGAAGCAAGCTCCAAGAGCTTGGAACTATAGACTGGTGAAGTATCTCAATGATCTTGGATATCAAAGTTCAAAAGCAGATTCAAGTCTACTTATCAAAAGAACAGAGGAAGGTACAATCTACATTTGTATTTATGTAGATGACATTATAATCACAGGTACTTCAGATGAAGGAATCAAGGAGGTAAAGAGATTACTTGAGAAAGAGTTTAAGATCAGTGACCTAGGAAAGTTGTCATACTTTCTTGGAATGGAAGTTACTTATACAGATCATGGCATATATGTGGCACAAGAAAGGTATCTTCTGAACTTGTTGAAGAAGTTTGATATGGAAAATTGCAGAGAAGCTTCAACTCCACTTGAAGTTAATCACAAGCTCAGTAAATATGATGGTGCAGAATACAAAGATATGAGGAAGTATCAATCTCTTGTGGGTAGTTTGATTTATGCTACACTAACAAGACCTGATCTTAGTTATGCAGTGGGAGTCTTGTCACAATTCATGCATTGTCCAAAGGACCCACATTGGATTGCAGGTCAAAGAGTTCTCAGATATATCAAAGGAACTATAAAGGAAGGATTATATTATCCTTTTACATCAGATTTGAAGTTGAGAGCCTATAGTGATTCAGATTGGGCAGGTAATCAAGATGACAGAAGATCAACTCATGGTTACATGATATATATTGGTGATAAGCTTGTAAGTTGGTGTTCAAAGAAACAACATACAGTAGCATTATCATCAACTGAAGCAGAGTACAAAGGACTTGTGGAAGCAGCTAAGGAAGTCATATGGATGCAGACATTGTTCAAGAGCTTAGGCATTGATCAAGGTACACCTACAATACATGGAGATAATATGAGTTCACTTTATCTTGCAGCAAATCCAGTATTTCATGCAAGGACAAAGCACATAGAGATACAGTATCATTTTCTCAGAGAAAAGGTAATGGAGAAGGAGATTGAAGTGGAGTACATTTCTACTAAAGATCAGTTAGCAGACATAATGACAAAGAGCTTGGATGGTGTGAAGACCAGCCGATTCAAAAGCATGGCAGGAGTAAAAGAAAAGAAGATGATATGAAGAAACAGGGAATGTCAATTAGTGATTGAGGGGGAGCTGTTGGAGAAACACTCACTAATTGGACATATATTTGAAGGTCAAATCTTAGGAAGAAAACACCATGCCTATGTGAAGGGACAAATTCACAAGTGTATCATATTTGTAAAGTTAGTTCACTTTAGTTCTAGAAGTTTTTTAAAATCACGAGAATACGAAAATCTATATAAGTTAGTTTGTATCAACTGACGCGGCGAGAGAGAGAGAAAGAAGAAGTAGAAGAAGGAGTTCATTTTATACGACTGTGTATAGTCGTGCTTCTCTGAGTGAGAAAGCAACTGTAAAAACTTCTGAGTTTTTTATAGTTATGAGAAAGAACTGAGTAAAGTTCTGTGTATGAGTCTCTCTCCACCATCTCCATGCTTGCCTACTGTGTGATGAATTCAAAAGTTCAAGTTTTCTGAGCAATTCGATGCCTGGCATCGAATCTTGGCTGATAAGTCATTTTTTCATTCTTTGTGTGTTAACTGTTGTTGAATCTTCTAAAAATATGAAGTTTGTGGAGCAACTCGATGCCTGGCATCGAGTTCCAGCATAAAATGGATGCCCGACATCGACTTCTAGCATATAAGTCATCTTCTTCATGTGTGTGTAAAATAGAGTGTTTCTGGTGCAGAAAAATAGCCAAAAAAAGCCCAAAGTCGATGCCCGGCATCGACTTGGACTGAAATTCGATGCCAGGCATCAAATTTTTTATTTTTGGACACCAGGAATACTAAAACAGGCAAAGTTTCCAGTTTGGGAAGGTCATACAGGGTCATCTTTTGAGGGCCATAACTTGAGTTCTAGAGATCCGTTTGATGCATATGATAGCTTGTTGGAAAGCTCTACTCTTCTAGTTTTAGCCTATAAAGTTTCATGGAGAAATAATACTTGATCTAGGAGAAATTAGCAAAATACTGAAGGTATGTCATTTCAGTGACTAGGAATTTTTGTAGAAGCAAAGTTCTCACTTTAGGCTATCATTTCTCAAAGTTTGGAGTGGCAATGAGTTAATGGTGACCATAGAGGTGTTCTAGTGTCACATTAATTTATTTCTTGTGGTGTTTCATACATCAACACCTGACATCTAAAGCAAGGTCCTCTAGGAAATGGCGGTTGTACCTGCTTAGGTTGAGTTCTAGAGTTGGGGTTTGTGTACATGACATTAGCATACTCAGGCTCCCCACTATTTTCACTTGGGTCCTCATAATAGTATGGCTCGTTATGCTCGGGTGATTGCATGTAGTAAGCCTGTGGGCTGTCAATATGTGTGGAGTCAAAACTATGGTCACTTGGATCACTGTCTGATAGCAACGGTGTTACTAGGACTATGGCTCTGTTTAGATTTTCTTCAGCAGATGCATATTTCACTGGGATTACATTGGTTGGAGCAGGGGGTTGCTGTGCTAGCACTGGTTGAGGTCTCTGTTGGGCCTGATATTGTGGTTGATAGGTTTGTTGAGGCCTAGCATATTGTTGTGGTGGGTACTGATTCTGGTATCTACCCTGTTGTGGATATGGCTGAGGGTAATTTTTCCTGACAGTTTGTTTGTTATAAGGACATTCTTGTGCGGTGTGGTTGGTGTACCTTTGCTCTATTGTGCAGTACTGGCTACTAGGATTCACTTGGGGTTGAGCCATAATGGGACATACACTTGCCATATGGTCACCTCCACGTGTAGCACCGCTTAACTGGGGCAAATCTTGGAATTTATTTACTAGAGACACCTAGTTTTTGAGCTACCTTTTCTGCAAGTTCTTCAATGGATGTGGATTGACCCGACATAAGGCTACTAGAGCTATCCGAATCCTTGTAGATTTTTGATAGCTCCAACTCCTCGCCTAGATTATCCTCAATGTCTATGCACATGCGCACACATTCTTCTATAGTCCTGGGGTCCTTCAAATACACATATGACCTGAGCTTGGTGCTCAACAATCCATCTAAGAACAAAGCCACTTGCTTGGCTGGTGTGGGTAACTCAGGCATTGGGCACCTCTCTAGGTATTGCCTAAACCATCTTCCTGCTAATCTGACCGTCTCTTGAGGTGTTTGCTTGAAGCTATGAATTAGTGAGGAAGTGTTGTGCCTTATGCCACTCTTAGAAAACTCAATGATAAATGCCTCTAGGAGTTGGTCTATGTTTTTGAACTGCCTCTCATTCAGTGGTTGAAACCACGTAAGGGTAGTGTTCCTAAGGGTTAGACCAAAAGCATTATATTGTGTGAATAGGTCCTCTACCTGTTTAGCTTTCAAGACTTGCCTAAATTCTGCCACATGGTCGTAAGGGTCTCCCGTGCCATCGAAGTAATTCTTCATGGACTTCACCAGTTGCGTTGGTCTCAGGGTCCTAGTGTGTTCTCTAGGCCTTGGCAAAGGGAAATCATCGGCATTTCTCTGGTTCCTTGGGGCTCCAGGTCTCTCGATTTCTTCTCTATCTATCCCGATTCTCATCCTTTCTCTTCCCAGGGAGTTGGCAAAGCTTACCTCAGGTCTGTCTCTACTTCTATCTCTTTGAGCTCCATGAGCTTGGGAGGTCCCAACTCCTTGGTGGCTGTAGGACACATTGGACTGAGGTTGGGGAAAAAAAAATTCACCCTTCTATGTGTAGGCATATCTGCCATGCTCAGTGACCATGAAGATCCTCTCTGATGTATTGTCTTGGTAGGTTACTTTGCCTGGGCTATCAGGGTCTTTAAACTCGTAGATTGTGAGAGTACCTACTTCTTGAGGCTGGGCAGGCTTATATCTCCAAAAAGCCTCATCTGTTTCTCTGTTTAAAAGCAAATCTATGCTTTTATTATCCTGGGGAATCCACTCTGGAGTCATGATTCTGGTCAAGATAGATTTACCACGGGGAGTCCTCGGCTCTCTCTCTAAATTCCCTTGCTCTATATCACCCATGTCGGTTTCTGCGATCACATTCCCAAACTCGTCTGTCCTATCTGGAAGAGTGGTGACTACATAAATTGTCCCTTCTTTATCTAGGTATGCTCCATTCTCGAACTTGACTACCGGGTGTTCCAGTCCATGGGGTTGATCGGGGTTCTTAATCTGGACCACAGATCTTCTCAGGCCGTCTTCGTAGATGCGAGCACCTAGACGATTAGCCCTGATGTATTCCAATTGAGTCTTGTAAGGTCCTTCTGGCTTTTCTAGGTACGCCACCCCTGAACTACCTACTGGTCTCTCCATGTTATAGGACATCTCAGAATCACTGGTTTCTTATTGGGGAATGTAGGGGTAATCACTCAACTGCTGAGCCCAAGACCTAGCAGTGTGATTGACACTAGCTTCAGAAGATTTGAGGCTTTGTCTGTCTCGGCCTAAGTGTTTTCCTAACCTAAGGTTCATATGCCTGGTTTATCTACCCCCTTGGTCCCAAGTACACTCTCGTTGCAGGTTAATCTGCACCAATCACTTTGTTCTTTTTAGTTGAATATTGTGTTAAGCTCTTGTTTGAATTCACATCGTCAGGAGTACTTAAGTGAATTTCGCACTTGATACTTGCTCGAATCAATTTTAATTTTGTCCCTTAGGGTTTTTGCACTTAAGACCTACTTTACACTTAGGTGATTAGTTCTCTTGGACTTGATTTGGCCTAGCGTTGCTCTAATTAATCACCACACCTAAGTCGTACTAGCCTAAGATAGGAATTGACAAAGGAGGGTTGAGAGAACTTCCAACCTCAATCCTCTGGTTGCTTAGACTGCTCCACCAGCCCAGGAAGCCTTCTCCCAAGCTTGGTACTCACCTTTGCTAGCTTGCCTTGGAATGCCTTGAGTGCACGCAATGTTCCTGCAAAAGTTCACAAGTTAATATAACTCATTTACTACAATGGATTGAAAGACACACATCAACTATTGCAGGCCCCCCTTGGAGTAACTCACTGTACCCCCAAAATCTTATGACCACCTAGTCCAACCTAAAGGCCAACTTAAAAATACATGTTCTAAAACTCCACGTATGATTCTTACAAAAACCAGTCAAGGTCCACGTAGGATTCTCAACAAGCTTTCCAACGAGACCAAAATCTCATCAATCGGAGTTCGTATGGTGAAGTTATGGCCATTCAGGCACTTAGGGGTCAAAACAGGCTCTCAGGGTTTAGGGAATTCCTCCCTAGTTTTTAGGTAGTTTGCCCACTTCTAAGGCTCTAATAGCATACCAATGTGCCCAAGATTTAAGCCCAAAAGTACCTCAGTTCAATCAATTAAATCACCCTAAAACTTCATGCGTTAAGCCAGTGTATCGCGATAGGTCGGGTCGAGGTGTCGCGATAGGTGGAGGTGTCGTGATACTTGGGAGTGTTGCGATAGGTCGGAGTGTCGCGATAGGTCGGGGTGTTGTGATACTTGGGAGTGTCGCGATAGGTCGAGGTGTCGCAATACTTGGGAGTGTCACGATAGGTCGGGGTGTCGCGATACTTGGGAGTGTCACGATAGGTCGGGGTGTCGCGATACTTGGGAGTGTCGCGATAGATCGAGGTGTCCCGATACTTGGGAGTGTCGCGATACTTGGGTGTGTTGCGATACTTCGGTGTGTCGCGATAGGTCGGGATATGGTGAATTTTTCTGATCTGTCTAGTGATTCTAGGAGCTCTCAGCCTGTGCAGTGTCGTGGTGCACTCAGAATGGTGATTGGGTCAACTTTTTGGTGTGTCGCGATAGCTCGAGCTTGACACCTCGGGGCTTGCGCAGAAGGATTTCGTACCTGCTGAGCTTGCTGGAGATGGTGATGAAGCTGAAACTTACAAGAAACATGCAAAAACACAAAAAAAACAAGAACACACACTCGCTCTCTCTCAAACTCGCACAAAGCAAATGAGGGAAATGATTTGGAAGTGGGAATATGAGGTGGAGAAGGAGGTGGAAGTGGAGATGGAGATGGAGATGGAGATGGAGATGAAAACAGGAAAATTGCCTACTTCTTACCATTCCAACACGTCCTCTCTATGTCTTACCCATCACACGCTCATCCTCAAAGCTTGAATCCCCGGCAACGACGCCAAAATTTGGTGTAGCTCAGTGATGAGTAGCACCTCCTTTAATGTCAATCCGGGAAGACATGAGGATGGTATGAAGACCTCGAGCAAGTGAAGGCACAAATGTGTGAGTGAGAAGCACACACATACACACACACGTGCACACATGGCAAGAACAAAGAGAGTAAGACAATGGAATCACTTCTATTACAAACAAGTTCTCATACAAGCTCAAAACTACAAGAAGCTAGCTAAAAAATGAGCTCTCTAGCTCTATTTATAGTTTTTGACTAGCTTTGGCCCTGTCTAGACCTAGTGTCCGGCCTAGTTAAAAATTAGGTTCCAGGGCTTATTTGAGGGCTCAAACAAGATCTAAAAAATATGAAAATTGGTAGGCAACTACTTCTAAGGCTCCTGAAGCTCGAGGACTCCTCGGCTTGTACAAAATGGAGCTACAAAAAGGGAAACGGTATTTACAATGGTTTTTAGTGATGAGAATCACTTTTAAAATGATGTAAGGATTGGAAAAGGTTTTAATGGGTTGCCTCAGTGCTAGATCTGCATGTATGTCCATCCTTGGCTTCTTCCCATATGATGCCAACAAGGGGTAAGGTCACATGATCCTTACATCCCCAACAATCTCCCACTTAAGGGTCAATGTGATCATAAGTGGAAAAATATACAAAGAATGATGTAGGACTATACAATAATGTACAGGAAGAGACCGGATCTCAACCCATACTAATCAGCCTACACCAACTACCTCGAACGAGGTGTATCCATGCACCTCAAACTGCTCTAGACTCATATCAATAAGAGTCGAGCTCACATCTGACTGATACAAGAACTGACAACTCCCACTCGCTCTATGACTATGTCAATCATCGAATGACTGACAACTCCAAGTGCAAATGCTCCAATAACAAATGCAATGTCTAGTCTCGAGGATAACAACTCGCACATCAGACTCCCAAATGTTGATGAAACATGTGCTATCCTGACTAACCTAAGTATGTCAGCCATGTCTATATCTAAGGCATCCAAAGCACCATCGTCAAGGACAATATGTCCTGACATATCTGTGTCAACATCTGGCATGAGAGAATCCAAGAATGACTGCATGATCGCTGACTCATCAACATCTAAATCAGTCATCCTCTCAACCAAGGATGTGTCTAGCTGTGCATCATGAGAACTAGTATGCTCTGCCGTACACTGTGTATCATGAGAGCTAGCCTGCTCTACCACACCAAGTGTATCATCATGCTCCACATGAGCTGGTCGCACAACATCAACAACAAGGTCAAACTGATGATCTAACTCTAACTGAGTATCATCACAATGCTCTACATGAGCATCCACATCATGCTCTAAAGCATCCAAATGATCATCCAAAGTGTGCTCCATAAGAGCATCTATATGATCAATAAAATCATGCTCTATATAAGCATCATGAGCATCCAAAACATGCTCTACATACGCATCCATCTTAGCATCTGAATACTGCCATACATGTGCATCATGAATGTCCATAGATCTATCTATAGGTAGAGAAAATGAGATGTGAAGAGTCTCACATCACACATAAGGCTGAACTCCCACTGAGACGAGACTGTCTCTCACATGACGTACCTACAGTGGATACCTGTGCCCAATCCTAGCACCTTTGACAAGCATAAGCTGTCCCAACTGCAACTGAAAATGATGCTCACCAAGGAATGCATAACATTTGCTCTCCTATAACTGGCTAACTAAAATCAAGCTCATAGGGAATGAAGGCACATAGCATACATGTCTGAGTATAAGTGATGCTCCACTAGGTAGCATAAGGCATACATCTCCTACACCCTCAATATCATATGTCATACCATCAAGCATGTGCACACATCCACGACTCTCACTTGAGAATCGATAAAACCACTCACGATGTGGAGTAACATGAAAAGTGGCTAATGTATCAAGCAACCAAGCCATATGCATGCTCTCCAATGAACAAGAGGAATCCTGAGATGAACCATAGGAGCATAATCAACATCACTAGCATAATCACCATCACTAGCATAATCAACAACCATAGACTCACCTGAAATCACCACCTGATCTGCATCACGTGCATATCTCTAACATCGTCGTCGCATTCGCCTGAAGCAACATCGTCAAATATGGCCCTCATGACCACAATGACAACATCGAAGTCATTGATGTGATCTATATCTCACATGAGTCGATGGACTCGCATACATATCATGTAGTCTCTACCATAATGCACTACTCATCTTCTCATACATAACAGACTCATATATAGAATCCACAAGCTGTAACCAGATAGTGGAGCTGGCCAATGCATCCATATTCATCCATACGTGGTCGGGTATGTCACGAGGCCTCTGTGCATCTCTATGCACATACATGTGCAACCCTGCGCGAACCAATGTATGCCACATCTGAGCTTTCCATCTCGGAAACTCAGTGTCATCAAATCGAGAAGAGACCATGCTGGCAATCCAAGAGACTAGCAATGTAATAAGAGACTAGAAATAATACTCTATCCTCAATAGGATCACACCTGCATATCCATATGCATAACTCGCATCACAAATATCTAATTGGAGAAGAAACCATGTGAACCACCTGTCACATAACCATGCATCTACTATGCATATAAAACCATGAGCATAAGTGTAGCTCAGTGATGAGTAGCACCTCCTTTAATGTCAATCCGGGAAGACATGAGGATGGTATGAAGACCTCGAGCAAGTGAAGGCACAAGTGTGTGAGTGAGAAGCACACAGACATGCACACACATACACACACACACACACGCACACACGATAAGAACAAAGAGACTAAGACAATGGAATCACTTCTATTGCAACCAAGTTCTCATACAAGCTCAAATCTACAAGAAGCTAGCCCCAAAAATGAGCTCTCTAGCTCTATTTATAGTTTTTGACTAGCTTTGGTCCTGTTCAGACCTAGTGTCTGGCCTAGTTAAAAATTAGGTTCCCAAGCTATTTTGGAGGCTCAAACGAGGACATGGAATGGCTTATTCCAGTTTGGGGTAGTTAAAATTAGTGCTGAACATAACCTCCGTTTAAGCTCTTTGAAAGAATTCTCACATTCATCAGTCCACTCAAAATTTGTCAAAAGTCCATACAGAGGCTTTGCAATGATGGCATACATGTGTATAAAACATCGGTAATAGCCACAATGCCCCATGAAAGCTTGCACTTCCTTGACATTCTTTGGCCTAGGTAGCTCTGCAATAGCTCTAACTTTTTCCTCGTCCGTAGATATGCCATTCTTTGACACTATGTGTCCTAGAATCTTGCCTTGCTGACCATGAAAACACACTTTTCTGGGTTCAGGCAGACTTGATATTCTCTACATTTGTCAAAGATTTGCCTAAGTTCAGGAATATGTGTTTGCCGAATGTTGGAATGAGCACAAAGATCGTCAACATAGACATCTAAGTTCTTCCTCAAGAACTCTTTAAACACATGGCACATCAGTCTCTGGAAGGTTGCGGGTGCATTGGTAAGCCCAAATGGCATTACTTGAAAAGCAAATATGCCCCACTCTGTGGCAAAAGCCGTCTTATGCTGATCTTCTGGAGCAATGGCTACCTGATTGTAACCAGAAAATCCATCAAGGAAGCTGTACACTTCCTTGCCTGCTACTCTTTCCAAGAGATGCTCAGTGATAGGAAGCGGATAACTATCCCTGATAGTGGCTGCGTTAACCTTCTTCAAGTTAATGCATACACATAATTTTCCATTCTTTTTGGGCACCACTACAATGGGGGATACCCATTCAGTGTGCTCAATTACATAGATAAATCCAGCTTCCACCAGGCGATCTATCTCTTCTTTGATCTTGGCAGCATAATTATCATTATAAGTTTATGGCTTTTGTTTTGAGGGTTTGGCATCTGAAGTCATGGGGATAGTGTGTGAGCATATGTCGGGATCTATGTGGGTCCATAATGATTGACTCTAGATCGGGGTCACTTGCATCCTCAAATGCATCAGGGTTAGGTTCGCATTCTTCTAAAATTGAGTCTCCCATGATTGGCTCTATGGAGAAGACTGAAATGTCATAGCCATCCTCATCACAATGGGGTGTCCATTGTTCTTCATTGATGGCTACATCCATTGTTGCTAAAATTTCTGCCCAGCCATGAGGCTCAAATTCTTCGTCAGGAAATACTACAGGTGCATAGGCTGGGTCTTGAATTGATCTATGGGTTTCCTTCGCACCTAGATCTCTGGCTTTTTCTCTCTTCTCTTCTTCTACAGCTACTTTGCACATCCATAAGTGAGTGTCTTCATGCATCCATGAGGATCCTGATCCTATGGAATGCACTGACTCATTATCATCTTTGGCTCTATGGATGGGATTCCATTGGATGGGAGGGACATCTCTATGAGAGTAGTCCTTGAGATTAACTTTGGTCGTGACACCTAAGTGTTGCAGGTACAAGGAATTGGTTCCCCAATCCTGTACCACTTGGAATTGCCGCATAAATGGCCTTCCCAAAATCATCTCGTAGGCTTGGTTTTTGCTAAAGTCGCATATAGCAAAAGTATGCTCTAACTCAACACCACATGTAGTGAGAGTTATTCCCTCTAGCAATCCTAAGGGCCTCTCAATATGACCATTGGCCATTTGCAATTTCATTCTCGTCGGCTGGAGTGCTGGCTTGCCCCAATGCTTCCATAGGGAAGTGGTAGCAATTGCAACTCCTGCACCTGAGTCCAAAATTGCCTTGATTGTGTATCCCTGATGGGTAACTGGGAGATAGGTATTTCCTTCTTCTCCTTCACTCATGTCTCCTATCTTATCCAATGGTATTTCTGGCATTGTTCTATGAGATCCTACCTGGGAACGAGATTTTGCTACGTCTAGCACTTGTTTGGCTACATGTTTCCACAATTCAGGCTTAACCTTGAGTAGCTCTTCTAAAGTGAGGTTGCACTGCACTTTAGTGTTCTTTTCTATCTCTGTATTCCTAGGTATGATCGAATCTTCGTTTCTTATCATGACCGTGGGTGCTCTCATGCAAGTAGACTTAGTTTCCCATGGGGCTGTGAAAAGGGGTAATTCATGCAAGGAGTTAGACTCAAAGTCTAACCTCTCCTGAGATTGGGCACTCTCCTGCTCTCCATAAATGGAAGGAATGTCTTGCGGGAATTGATTGTTTGCGTCATCCACAAGTTCTATTGGAGGAGGGTCTTCACTTTCCTTAGCCCATTTCTCTTCTTGAATTTCTCGCAGGAATTCCAGAGAATACCGATTAATAGATGAAGAGGTTTCTGGTTCAGTGGAGTTCGGCACATAAGCTTCCTGGGGAGGAATGCTTATTCTATCCCTTGCACTCTCTTTAGACTGAGAGATGGCTCCTTTTCCAGACTTTGCAAGTAACCTCTCCAATCTATCTAATAGACCATCAAAATGTAATGGTGTTCTAGTGGAGCTAGAGCCATTGAACAAGCGACTGGCTTCAAATATGGCTTGCGCCAATTCGACCATCTTAGCACAAAGCTTTGTTCGCTCTATCTCTAGATCGGCCCTATGGTAACATTTGTCATGATCTATCACGTTTGGCCCTTCTTGGATTCTGGCATCATGTCTAGGTCCTCAGGAGTGGGTTCAGCTAGGAATGATCCTACTCTGGGTGGTGGGTGGGTTATGTGTGGTGGATTAGACAATTGGGGAATGGAAAGTGATGGGGTGGCGGGAGATGGAAAGGATGGTGGTGGTGGGGTAGCGTGAGAGTGGTTTTGAGATGCGAGTTCACTTATCTTTGCTTTGGTTTCTCTCAAGCTTTCTTCAAGTTCACTCATTTTCTGTGACCATTGTCTTTTCATTCTCTTCTGGCTATCTCTCCAAGCTCTTGTCCTTTTTTTGGTTATACTCTCTGTCTCACTAACCTCAGAACTCTTTTCCTGCCCTACTCCTTGAGTTTGTTGCAAGGCTTGAGCTCTAGTGACCACATGCACTGGGGCAGTGGAAGTTACGATTCCTATAGAGTCTATTACCAGTCCAATGACGTTGATATGAGTGATTTTTGGCAGGTTATTGGGGTTCTTTGGGCAATCTCGTAAGAGATGCTCTTTTCCGCAATCTTGACAAAAGCATTGAATTGTCACTGGTTGGGGTTGTGTAGGGGCAGGCAGTGGACAATCACGTATGAGGTGATCTCCCTGACATCTGAAGCATGGTCCTCTAGGAAATGGGGGTCGTACCTACCTAGGTTGAGGTCTAGAGTTGGGGTTTGTGTACATGACATTTGCATACTCACGCTCTCCACTAGTTTCACTCGGGTCCTCATAATAGTATGACTCATCATGCTTAGCTGACTGCATGTAATAAGCCTGCGGGCTTTCAATGTAAGTAGAGTCAAAACTATGATCACCGGGATCACTTTCAGAAAGCAATGGTGTCACTGGCACTATGGCTCTGTTCAGGTTCTCTTCTGCAGCTGCGTACTTTACGGGAATCACATTGGCTGGGGTTGGAGGTTGTTGAGCTAACGCAGGCTGAGGCCTTTGTTGGTTTTGGTAGGGTTGTTGATAGGGTTGTTGTGGTCTACCATATTGTTGAGGTGGGTACTAGTTATGGTATCTTCCTTGGTATGGTTGTGGGTACGTTTTCCTAATTGCTTGCTTATTGTATGGGCAATCTTGCGTGGTGTGATTGGTGTACCTCCGTTCTATGGTGCAGTACTGGCTATTGGGATTCACTTAGGGTTGAGCCATAATGGGACATACGTTCACTATATGGTCACCTCCACATGTATAGCATCGTCTCACTAGGGTAAATCGGGGTATCTGTTTGCTCGAGACACCTAGTTTCTGAGCTACTTTCTTTGCTAGTTCCTCAATAGATGTAGATTTTCTGGAAGAGAGGCTGGAAGAGCTATCTGAATCTTGGTAGATCTTTGAAAGCTCCAGCTCCTCTCCTAGATTATCCTATATGTCTATACACATGCGTACACATTCTTCTATGGTCCTAGGGTCCTTCAGGTACACATATGATCTCAACTTTGTACTCAACAATCCATCTAGGAATAAAGCCACTTGTTTGGATGGAGTGGGCAACTCTGGAGCGGGGCATCTCTCTAAGTATTGCCTAAACCTTCTTCCTGCCAGTCTAACAGTCTCTTGAGGTGTCTGCTTGAAGCTGTGAATCAGTGAGGAAGTGTTATGTCGTATGCCACTCTTAGAGAATTCAGTGATGAAAGCCTCGAGAAGTTGGTCTATGCTTCTGAACTGCCTTTCATGTAGAGGTTGAAACCATGTAAGGGCGTTCCTAAGGGTGAGACCAAAAGCATTGTACTGCGTGAATAGGTCCTCAACTTGTTCAGCTCTCAAGACTTGTCTAAATTCGGCCACATGATCGTAAGGATCTCCAGTGCCATCGAAGTAATTCTTCATGGACTTAACTAGCTGTGCAGGTCTCAAAGTCCTCGTGTGCTCTCTAGGTCTTGGCAGAGGGAATTCATCTACATTTCTTGGATTTCTTGGAGCTCTAAATCTCTCAGGTTCCCCTCTATCTGTTTCTGTTCTCGTTCTTTCTCTTCCCAACGAGTTGGCGAAACTCACTTCTGGCCTATCTCTACTTCTGTCCCTTTGAGCACCATGAGCTTGGGATGTTCCCACTCCTGGGTGGCCAAAAGAGACATTAGATCTTGGTTGGGGAAAAACAAATTCACCCTTCCAAGTGTAGGCATGCCTACCATGCTCCGTGACTACAAAGATCCTCTCTGAAGTATTATCTAAATAGGTCACTTTTCCTGGACTATGCGGATCTTTAAAATCATAGATAGTGAGAGATCCAACCTCATTAGGCTGACCAGGCTTGTACCTCCAAAAGGCTTCATCAGCCTCTCGGTTCAAGAGCAGATCTATGCTCTTATTATCCTGGGGAACCCATTCCGGCGTGATAATTCTGGTGAGGACTAATTTGCCTCGAGGGGTTTTAGGCTCTCCACTTATGTTCCCTTGCTCTAGGTCACCTATGTCAGTCTCTGGAATCACATTCCCAAATTCGTCTGTCCTATCTGGGTCACTGATGACCACGTATATGGTTCCTTCTTTGTCCAGGTATGCTCCATTTTCAAACTTGACTGCTAGATGTTCTAGTCCAATGGGTTGATCTAGGTTTTTGATCTGGACCACAAATCTTCCTAAGCCGTCCTCATAGATGTAAGCACCTAATCGGTTGGCCCTAAGATATTCAAGTTGAGTCTTGTAAGGACCTTCAACCTTTTGTAGGTAGGCCACACCTGAACTTCCTATGGGTCTCTCAATACCCTGAGACATCTCTGATTCGCTAGTCTCAGAGTTAGGGTGGTTTGAATAATTGCTCAGCTGCTGGGCCCAAGACCTAGCAGTGTGATTGACACTAGCTTTAGAGGATCTGAGGCTTTGTCTGTCCTGGCCTATGTTTCTTCCTGACCTAAGGTTCATATGCCTGGGTTTTCTACCCTCTAGTTCCACGTACACTCTCGTTGCAGGTTAGTTTGTATCACTCAGTTTGTTCTTTTTAGTTGGTTATTGTTTTAGGCTCTTGTTTAAAATCACGTCGTCAGGAGTACTTAAGTGAATTTCGCACTTGCTAATTGATCGAATCAAGTTTACTTCACTCACACACTTGTGCCTTCACTTGCTCGTGGTCTTCATACTGGTCCTCAAGTCTCCGTGGATTGACAAATAAAGGAGGTGGTGCTTACGCTTGAGCTACACCAAATTTTGGCACCGTTCCCGGGGAGAGAGCTTTGAGGACGAGCGTTGTGATGGTAAGATCGTAGATTTGCGATGTTGGAAGGTAAAAAACCTGTCATTTTTGTTCATTTTCTGATTTTTCTTCTTCATCTTCATCATCATCACCATCTCCATCTTCTTCCATCTTCATCTTCATAGAAATTTCTTGTTTTTTAGTGCATTTTCACCATTTTCATACCACTTTTCATGCATTATTGTGAGAGAAGGAGTTAGGAAGTGCAAGGGAGAGCAAGCGCCTATGTTTTTTCATGATTTTCTGCACATACGGAGCTCGCCATTGCTCGACGCTCAAAAATTCATAGTTCCCGCCAAAAGACACGATTCTGTGATGAAAATTGCGATTCTGTGAAAAATTCAAATTTTTTGAAAAATCACGATTTTCTATTTCCCGCCTAAAAGCTTGTGGAAAAGAACACGATTCTGGGGTCATTCTCAGAATTGCGATTCTGTGGTTGTGCTCAAAATCGCGATTCTCTAAATTTTTGAAAACCACGGTTCTTTGTTGGCAATCACGATTTTCAAAAACACGATTTTCATCCAAGGTACAAAATCGCGATTTTCAGAACACAATTTATAATCAAAATCGCGATTCTCTGGTCAAAAACACAATTTTGAGAAAAACGCGATTTTCATTCAAAATCGCGATTTTGTGGTCATTCTCAAAATCGTGTTTTTCACGATTCTCACTCAAAATCGCAATTCTCTTGGGGATTTCACAGCATCGTGATTCTCTTGATTTCACAACATTGCGATTCTCTTGATTTCACAGCTTCGCGATTCTCTTGACTTCACAGCATCGCGATTCTCTTTTCACAGCATCACGATTCTCTTGAGTTCATAGCATCGTGATTCTCTTGAGTTCATAGCATCACGATTCTCTTGATTTCACAGAATCGCGATTCTCTTGATTTCACAGCATCACGATTCTCTTGATTTCACAACATCGCGATTCTCTTGATTTCACAAAATCGTGATTTTCATACAAAATCGTGATTTTTCCATAAGTGCCTGTTTTAACCCTCAAGAGCCTGATTTGACATAACTTTTTCATCCAAAGTCCATTTTTTGAGCTCTATAGCTCGTTGGAAAGCTCGTTGATCCTCAGGTCGGACTAGGGAACCAAGGGGACTCCAAAGGATTTTTAACCATACCAAGAGGGAATTTTGGTCTCTTAACCAAAACTTATGAATCTGAGATCTGGTAGACACCTAGGCAAGGATAGAGAAAGCATTGGATCTTCTCAGTCTAGTGTCAACCATATAGCTAAGTCTTGGGCACAACAACTAAGTGGTTGTCCTTATGTACTAAACTCTGACACGAGTGACTCAGAAATGTCTTTTAGCATGGGGAAACCTGCAGGTGGCTCAAGAACTACCCATCTAGAAACACCAGAAGGTCCCTATAAGACACAATTGGAATATATTCAGACCAACCAATTAGGTGCTCACATCTATGAGGATGGCCTGAGGCAATCAGTGGTCCAACTCAAAAATCCAGATCAACCCTTTGGACTTGAACACCCGGTGGTCAAGTTCAAAGTTGCCAAGAAGCTGGGAGTCCAAAATAGACAAACACAAAGAGTCACCTCATTGAACCGATGTTATACCTGCGGAGGGGACCACATGGCTAACGTATGCCCAATGCAAAACCAAAATATTAGAGAAAGGAATGCTCCATATTGCACTATTGAGAGAAAATACACGAACCACACGACTCAAGATTGTCCCTACAATAGGCAGGCTGTTAGACAAACTTATCAGCAACCTTACCAACAAGGTAGATGTCAGAACCAATACCAATAGCCGTATTATAGACCACAACGACAATATCAGGCACCATATAGGCCACAACCAGTCTTGGGAAACCAACCACTAGCTCCTGCCAACGTGATTCCAATCAAGTACGCTACGGGAGAGGAAAATCCTAATAGAGCATTGGTGCCATTAACCCCATTGATACTAGATAATGACTCTCATGCTCAGAGTTCACACTACTCCCATGAAGGTAGTCCACATGCTTATTACACAGAGTCATCTGAACATAGTGAGATTTACCCGTATCAATATGAGGCACCACCTATGGAACAAAATTGGGAGCCCGAATACTCCAATGTCATGTACACAAATGCTAACCCTAGGCCCCAATTGAGACAAGTAAGACCACAAGCCCCTAGAGGACCATGTTTCAGATGTCAGGCGACCATTTCATTCGTGAATGTCCCCACCCATCAACTCCGGGACAAGGACATGCTATCACAATACAAGCCTTTTGTCCTGAATGTGGCAAAGACCATCTCCCCAGAGATTGTCCAAGAAACCCCTCCAGTGCACCCAAGATTACACCCATTAATGTGGTAGGCTTAGTGGCGGATTCAAATTCAAGTAGCAATAATGTGGCTCCTATACAAGCTGTCACTAGAGCACAAGCCTTAAAACAAGATAAACCAGCAGAGCAATCGGAGTCGAGTGAATCGAGAGAACCTAGTAAGAGGAAAACAAGAACATGGAAGGATACTAGAGAGAAGGCCAATCGCAAGTGGAATAAAAAGCTTTCCGAACTAGAAGAAAGCCTAAAAGATGCAAAAACAAAAATAGAAGACATTGAATCTCAAAGTCCCTCGCATACTGAAACTCCATCTACTCCACCTCATCCCACCCCACCACCCATTGTAAATAGGCTGCAACCAGGGTCTGTTCTTGCAGATCCAACCCCAGAAAGCTTGGACATGATGTTCAAGGCCTACCAGACTCGTCTTCAAGAAGGGCCAACAGCTGCAAACCTAGAAAAGAGTTACCCTAGAGCAGATTTAGAGATTGAACGGATGAAAATGTGCATGAAAATGGTAGAACAAGCTCAAGCTATACTCGAGACTAGTCAAAAGTTCAATCAGACAAACTTTGTCAAACCGGATTTGCAATTCGAGGGCTTGCTAGAAAGATTAGAGCAGTTGGTAAAAAAACCACAAGTTTCTTTACCTCCAGAGGCTCAACCAGTTATTGAAAGAGGAAGCTCACCACCAATGGGAGCTTGTGTTCCTAATTCCATGGATGCCGGAATACCTCTTTCATTTCAACAGTACTCTCAAGAGTTCTTGCGGGAAATACAAGAAGAGAAATGGGCCAAGGAGAAGGGTAACTCCCCTCCTATTCCTGAGATTGATGATCTTCATGATCAATTTCCCCAAGACATTCCATCCATTTATGGAGATCAAGTGGAGCAACAAGAAGACAAAAGGTTAGATTTTGAATCTAATACCTTAGAAGAACTGCCTCAATTTCCAGGCCCATGGGAATTTGAATCTCTTCAGATCAGAGCTCCCACAATACTGGTCAGACGTGAAGACTCAGTGGTCCCAAGGAACATTGATGTCGTGAAAAACACTAAGGTTCAATGTCATCTCACGGTAGAAGAGCTGCTAAAAGCAAAACCTGAAGTATGGGATCATGTGAAAGATCAGGTTCCAGAACTTGATTCCAAAATGACAAAATCAGGCTCTAAGTAGAAAGTCCCAGAGATACCTCTAGACAAAATAAGGGACATGTGTGAGGGTGAAGAAGGTAATACTTATCTTCCAATCACCTTCCAACGTTACACAACCAAAGCAATCATAGATTCAGGTGCCGGTGTTGCCATTGCGACCACCTCCTTGTGGAAGCAATGGGGCAAACCCACATTAAGACCAACTAGAATGAAGCTTCAAATGGCCGACGATCATTTTGAAAGACCTCTAGGACTGCTCGAAGGGATAACTCTAACCACTTGTGGTGTAGAGTTTGAGCACACATTTGCTATATGTGACTTTGAGAAAAATAATGTTTTTGATATGATCCTAGGAAGAACCTTCCTACGACAATTGCAAATAGTACAGGATTGGGGAACCAACTCCTTGTACTTACAACACTTAGGGGTCACCATCAAGGTCAATTTGAAGGATTACACCTTCAGAGATGTACCACCCCTACAGTGGAATCCTATCCATAAAGCAAAAGAAGATTCAATCTCTGTGCATTCTGGAAGTTCACCTAATCCATCCTGGTTGCATGAAGGTACTCATTTGTGGATGTGCAAGGTCGTTGAGGAAGAAGAAAAACGCTTAAAGGCAAGAGAAGAAGGTACCTCTCCAGGAGATAGACCAGTTAGGGACCCAGCCTACACACCGATGATCTTTCCAGATGAGGAATTTGAGCCTCATGGCTGGCCAGAAATCTTAGCCACCATGGAAATTGCTGTCAATGAAGAACAATGGACACCTCATTGTGATGAGGAGGGTTATTATATTTCAGTGTTCATGTGCCAGCCCTTGCTAGAAGAATGTGACCCTAGTGATGTCATAGAAGAAGAAGAGAATGACGATGATATAGAGTCCGTTGTGATGGATAGTTGCTTTAACTCAGAGAAGCACTATCTAGAAGATATAAGAGTGTTCACCTAGAACGAAGAAGAACCTCTCACAAGTATTAAAACAGTAAATTCAAACGATGGAAGTGAGAGTAGTCAAAAGAAAAAGAAAAGAAAAGCAGTGAAATAAGAAGAGGAGGAATCATTGTTTGAAGTACCCGAAAACTTCAAGAAATATGAAGTTGACGACTGCAAAATTTTGGTACAAATGCCCAAGAGAGAGTCCATCATAGGAGAATCATATGATAATAAAGAAAAGACCAAGAAAATTGTAGTGAACATTGAAGAGAACGAAGAGAGATGCACATATATAGGAGATGACCTAAGTGCAAGAGAAGAAATGGAGCTCATAGATCTATTAAGGGAATATAGGGATGTGTTTGCGTGGCACTATAGAGACTTGAAAGGGGTAGATCCAAGAATTTGCTCTCATACTATCCCCATGACTGCTGATGCCAAGCCCACCAAACAGAAGCCCTACACATATAATGATACATATGCAGCCAAAATAAAAGAAGAAATTATAGGCTAATTGAAGCTGGATTCATCTATGAGATTGAGCATACTGAATGGGTGTCCCCCATTGTAGTGGTGCCCAAGAAGAACGGGAAGTTGCAAGTGTGTATTAACCTTAAAAAAGTTAATGCCGCTATGACCAGAGATAGTTATCCACTCCAATCATGGAAGACCTATTGGAGCGTGTTGTAGGCAAGGAAGTTTATAGCTTCCTTGATGGATTTTCAGGTTACAATCAAGTAGCCATTGCCCCAGAAGATCAACACAAAATAGCTTTTGCCACAGAGTGGGGAATCTTTGCATTTCGTGTGATGCCATTTGGGCTCACCAATGCACATGCAACATTCCAAAGGCTCATGTGTCATGTCTTCAAAGAGTTCTTGCGAAAGAGCTTAGAAGTGTATGTGGATGATTTATGTGCTCATTCCCAAGAAAGAAGATTTCACATCCCTGAGCTCAGACAAATCTTCAACAAGTGTAGAGAATATCGAGTGTGTCTGAACCCAAAAAAGTGTGTGTTCATGGTGCGTCAAGGTAAAATCTTAGGTCATATTGTTTCTAAGAATGGAATCTCAACACATGAAGATAAGGTACGAGCCATAGCGGAGCTGCCAAGGCCAAGGAATGTTAAAGAGTTACAAGTCTTTATGGCCATTGTGGATATTACCGTAGGTTTATCCACATGTACGGGATCATAGCTAGACCCCTTTATGCCTTGTTGTCTAATTTTGAGTGGAACGACGAATGCGAGAATTCTTTCAATGAACTGAAGAAACGTTTGTGCACAGCACGAGTACTGACCACTCTTGATTGGAATAAACCATTCCATGTCCATGTGGATGCATCCAATCACGCCATAGGATGTGTGCTATCACAACCCACAGGTGAAGGAAACTTAGATTTGCCCATAGCATATGCTAGTAGACAGCTCACCGCAGCCGAATGAAACTATACCACAACTGAGCGAGAGGGCTTAGGCATGGTATATGCTGTGAAGAAGTTTAGACACTATTTATTGGCCAACAAGTTCAAGTTTTTCACTGATCATCAAGCTTTGCTATATTTGGTCAATAAACCTTGCAATACTGGACGCTTAGTAAGATGGTTCCTCTTACTAATGGAATATGACTTTGAAGTTGTTGTCAGGAAAGGTAGAACCCACCTCCGGGTAGATCACCTTTCTCGCATTACTTCAGGAGAGTCACCTCAAGAAGTGTCTGATGACCTACTTGACGCTTATTTGTTAAATTTAGAAGTTGTTCCTAAATGGGCAAATAAGTTGGTACCAGTCCTAACCTTCGGACCTACAAATAAGAATGTGAAAACATCACAAGAAGAAATTGTAAAATAACAAAAATATCACATATTGGCAGGAAGCATGTACAAACAAGATACTGAGGGTGTATTAGCTTGTTGTGTTGAGGACGATGAACATAGTAGTTGGTTGCAACAAGCTCATGAAGGATTGCTAGGAAATCATTATTCTAAACAGCGCACATTACAAAATCTAAAATGTTTAGGAGTGTATTGGCCTAGCATGGAAAAAGAAATACATGAGTGGATTAAGAATTGTCCAATGTGTAGAGAGAGACCACTAGTGGAGCATGCCACCCTTTATCTGTCATTAATTCCTGATTGGAGTGCTCCATTGGTAGAGTTTATGAGATCAAGAACTTTACCCAAAGAGGCTAGTCTAGCAAGAAGACGAAGCATGGATCAAGAGGCTCAGGACTATGCTTTAGTTGGAGACAACTTATATCGAAGAGGCAAGGATGGTTATCTAAGATTGTGCGTTCACAAATCAGACTATTTGAAAGTCTTAGAAAATGCACACAGTGGTGTTGCAGGTGGACACTTTGGTCCTGACCGAGGAATTAAGACCATTCTATTCTCAGGACTTTGGTGGCCCACTCTTCATATGGATGCACATACCTATGTGAAGAAATGTGACACATGCCAACCTGCACAATATCCAATTAGAAAAGATGAGATGCCTTTGAGGCGAATGATGGGAGGACATGCATTTTCAAAGTGGGATATAGACTTTGTAGGACCTATTAACCCCCCAGCTAGAAACTCCCATGCATAGTACATTATTGTAGCCACATATTACCTTACAAAGTGGCTAGAAGTCAAAGCCACAACAAAGAATGATGCTCAGAGGACGTCTAAGTTCTTATTCGAGAACGTGTTCACGAGATATGGACTACCAATAGAGTTAGTAAGTGATAGAGGCACACACTTCTTGAATGAAGTCATTGAAAATCTTCTCCAAGAATTCTTGGTGATACATAAGAAGTCTGCCCCCTATCATCCACAAGCTAACGGACAAGCTGAGAGCACGAATAAGATCCTATGTAATGTATTGACAAAACTAGTGAATAATGAATGCTCTGATTGGGACAAACAACTACATCATGTTGTTTGGGCTTATCGAGTTGCCTATAAAACGGTACTAAATGCCACCCCATTTCAGATGGTCTTTGGACAGAATGCTGTTCTACCATTGGACTTCCTTATCCCAGCCTTAAAAGTAGAACAAGAGCATGAGTGGAATGGACATGAATTGTCCTCTAGGATCTTTGATCTAGAATGCTTAGGTGAGACAAGGCTACGCGCGGCAATAGGCATCTATGCTGCAAAGAAAAGACAAAAGGCATACTTTGATGCACACATCAAAGATAAAGGATTGAAAGAGGGAGACCTAGTGCTAGTTTATACGCTAAAGCAACATGCCCGTAAGTTGGAAAAAAGAGGATACGGACCCATGATCATTAATAGAATTTCCACTAGCGGTGCAGTTCAGTTGGCCACTCTTGAAGGAGATATCTTGCCAAACTATATTAGTGGATGTAGAGTCAAGTTATACCAAGAACCTCTTACAGAGGATATGCTTACGAGACTCAACACTGCTAAGAAGCGAAAAGAAGAGGAGATAAGGGTGAGGGAAGAAGCACAGGCAGAGGCAAGAGAGCATATTAAGCAAAATAAGTTAAGGCGACTAGGCCTAGATGTCAACTCAAAAGCCCCAAAATATCACATGGATATGTGCCAAAAATCAGGCATAATTACTTCTCAAGCCATTGACCGACATCCCTTTGTGACCATAGAGATAGGACAAGGAAAGGGTGCAAGGACTGTGAAAGCATTGATTGACTCAGGTGCAGCAAGTAGTGCAGTTAGACTGTCCTACTGTCAAGACTTGCAGTTGAACATCAATCCCATAGAAGCTTATCTCATAGGATTGGTAGGTGTGGAAACCCCTTGTTTGGGTGCGGTGGAACTTCCCATCTACCTTCAAGCTGTTCCAATGAAAGTCAAAGTGCTAGTGTGTCAAGATGAGAAACTTACAGAACCACTTGTCTTGGGTCAAGATTGGATCTATGACCATGCAGTTAACTTAAACCAAAAGAAGTCAAATTCTTCAAGTTTGGGTACATGAACAATGCATTACATTAGAATTAGAGAACTGCATGCTCACAGATCATGGCACCACACACTCTCTTAGTTCCTCTAAGACTAATCTTCACGAACAAGATGTTGTATGTGTCAAAAGCTCTATGATCGAGAAGGACTCAATCATGGAAGGACAGTCACAAAGGCAAGCAAACCCTCCTTCTTTTTTGAAGAGTAAAGCATCCCCAGTAGTTCAACCTAAGAAGCAAGCACAACAATTCAAAACAACTGCTATAGCAAAAAGATAGGCACCATTCAACAAGAAAGCAGTTTCGGGCATGACGTAGATCTGGGTACGCAAAGGCGAGCGACCTCCAACCTTGGCCCCATCCGGGCAACCCAACCAGACCAGAAGACAAAGGAAGAAGCTTGGACAAGCTCAACCACAAGATCTCCGACAAATTTGGGTGCCTAAGAAATTAGTCGTAGCTCAACAAGGGCGATTACACATGTGGGTACCCAGGAAGCTCTTACGTCTGCAACAACCTATGCTCTCTCATACGCGAAAAGTCTCAACAAAGAAGCCAAGGTGAGGCAAAGGTTAGAACCAAACACCAAGAATAAAAGTAGACCAACTAACCTCTTCAACACGAGTCAAGCGACCAGCCACAGAGGTATGGGTTTGGAAGCCAAAAGCATCAGCGGCCCCTACAAAACCAAAGCACCAACCACAAGGGACACAACAATCACGAAACCAGCCAAGGAGGAATAGGCCAAAGGTGCTCACTACATAGTCGCAAATCGTTCTCAAATGGATCCCCATAAGGAGGCAGGATCAATTGTCATCTCGAGATCCAATGGATACCTCCACGACAGATGGCATCAACATCCAGAAATAACATCGAAAGCCTCGACAAGCGACAACCATGTGCTCCCTGCACAACCCTATCTTTTGCACCATTCAAGCCATGCATTTCCAAAGTATGCATTAACATAGGGCCACATTACATGGCCGTGCATAGACACAACTAAGAGTCCCATGCACAAGAGCACATTGACATATGTCAATTATTTTTTCTGATACTAACATCTATCGTCTTGTTTGGTGACATTGTCTCAACAAAAAAAAAGAGAGAGAGACAAGAGAGAGAGAGAGAGAGAGAGAGAGAGAGAGAGAGAGAGAGAGAGAGAGAGAGAGAGAGAGAGAGAGAGAGAGAGAGTTTGTTCCCAGGTTTGGCTCATGGAATGTGAATGAGTCATACTTAGTTAAAGGTGGAACCATTGATTATTGGGCATTTATCAGTTTTGATAGAAGTGTGTCTCGGCTAACATATGATATTATTGCTGCCTTATCTAGTAAATGTCAAGCACCTAGCATGAACATGGCATCCACAACTACTGTTTCCCCTTACCGTGGTAGGAGGGAAGAGCTTGAACGCCCACAACTTGAGCGATGCTTAACTACTGTATGTACGAGAGCATCCAAGGAGATATCTGCAAGGGGTAGTTTTGGTACACTGCAAATCCTTGTATGTATACTGGATGAGAAGACTCCTGCTTGTGGTGAGCTAACGAGAAGATGTGAACTAAGCTTGGTGTAGTTACCCAATGTCGTTTGTCAAGGAAAAAAAAGAAATTCAATTCTCAATAGTTGGCAAACATTGCTCTGAAGAGAGGAGACAAGACCAGGCACTCAAAGAATTTCAGCGGTGGACCATCAACACGGATATTCATCGACCACGGAAGCAATGCCAGGTATACCACACGAAGAGATAAACATCGATCAACCATTCACCATGGTAAGTATCTTTACCCTGGCAACACCATAACCATGATAGATTAGGAAACCTCTTCGTCAGCATACCCTTGAGCACTTAGCTCAAGACCCCCAATTTTTGCACCATACTTCTTCCAATGCATTTTTCAACTAAGCATGCATAGGGCTACATTACAAGTCCATGCACAAGGCACATATTTTACTCCACCCATGCACAAACACACTTACCCATCATTCATTATGGGTTATGAGTACTTGGCATGACTACTATGAACATCATCTTTGGAAGATCTAGACATCATCGATGGAGACTCACAACGACACATGCTGAAATCCAAGGATGAAGCACATATCATGAGACTAACACTTGCACAGGCTCAAAGAGACAAATGAAGAACTTGCCAATCAACCTTGCCACATTTGGAAGGTAGACAGCTATTGTTCCTACCGAATAGACACTACCTCTCAAAGCACTACATGGAACAACCATTACAACAAGGGTCTGTCAGGGACGACAGACTCGAGAGGGGGGGAGTGTTGAAGCTGAAGGTCAAGGACAAAGCACAGGAGCACATCAAAGAGGTGGACACACAAGAAGAAGGAGCAAGTAGGGAGCTCCAAGAAGTGTAGGTCAAATTTTCAGAAGAAATCCCTATAAAAATAGTGATTTTCATCACTAAAAACCATTGTAAATACCATTTTCTATTTTTGTAACTCCATTTTGTTCAAGCTGAGGAGCCCTTGAGCTTGAGGAGTATTAGAAGTATCATCCTACCAATTTTCATAATTTTTAGACTTCATTTGAGCCCTCAAATAAGCTTTGGAACCTAATTTTTAACTAGGCCGGACAGTACGTCTGGACAGGGCCAAAACTAGTCAAAAAACTATAAAAAGAGCTAGAGAGCTCATTTTTGAGGTTAGATTGTTAGAGAATAGAGCTTTGTAAGAGAACTCTTTTGCAATCGAAGCTTTCCATTGTTTCTCTCTTTGATCTTACCTTGTGCGCATGTGTGTGTATGTGTGTGCATGTTTGTGTGCTTTCACTCACGCACTTGTGCCTTCACTTGCTCGTGGTCTTCATACCGGTCCTCACGTCTCCGCGGATTGACAAGTAAAGGAGGTGGTGCTTACGCTTGAGCTACAGCTGGTCATGAGGCCCATGAATGTCAGTCAAGAGGAATGCCTGCAATATCATATTGGACAGGAGGAGCCCTACCACTAGCTAATGTGATGGCGGATGCACCTAATCAAGGTAACAATTACAACCCCAGACATAGGGATAACTTTGGAAATGGGGCAAGGAGGCCAATTATTTGTTTCAGATGTGGAGAATGTGGGCATTACCAAAATAGGTGCACTCTACCATAAAATGCCCCTCCTTGTAGGAACTGCCCAGAGGCTAGAGACCACTATACTAATTGTTGTCCTAAGAACCAAGCATCCTCATCTCGGCCCCACATTCAAATGATTTCTGTGCGCAAAGAAGAAATGGTAGATCAAGTCAATGGCCCATCACCATCTACCAGGGTGGTGCAGTTAGAAGAAATTGAATCTTTTATAGTGCAGACAAGAAGCAAGGGGAAGGCTCAAGTGGAAATAGGTCAAGAATCAAGGATTAATGGATTGAACAAAGACAAAGAGACATCTGAAGACAAAGCCACCACATGTGCACATACAAGGCAAAAAGGAAATCTCATAGCTACCAGTGATGCCATTGGACATGCATTCAACAGGGCTCATGAGGAGTTTGATAAGTCAATTGGAGCCCATGCTCTTAAGGAATCAGAAGCTTCCAGACTACTCAAGTCCATGAAAAAGAAGGTCAGTATTTTTTATTTAATAAAGATGGATGGGAAATTCAGGTTGAGAACTCTTGAAGATAATTGATGAGGTGTCCACAACAAGTTTAGTGGCAAAGGCTACTGTTATGCATAAAGATAAAATTGTAGGGGAAGCACCCCTCACAGATTATAAGAGCCCTTGGCTAACAGTCTCTATCAAAGGTCATGAGTTTCAAGGAGTCATTGTGGATGGTGGTTCTGGCATTAACTTGATGTCTGAACGTACCATGAAAAAGATTGGACTACATCCTTCAAGACCTACCAACTTCACTGTAACACTAGTAGAACAAAGCATAGCAAAGCCTATGGGAGTGCTCCCTGGAGTCCCAGTCAAGATACAAGGTACCATCTTTAACTTGGATTTTGTTGTTTTAAGGCTGCCACATGTAGAAGGAAGTTTCCCCTATTAATTGGGAGACCTTGGTTAAGGCATACCAATGTGCTACATGACTGGGGCAAGGAAACAATGTGGGTAAAGCAGGAGGGAAAAGTGTTGGAGCAGATATTCTTAGAAGAAGGACCAGACAATCAGAGACATACTAGCATGATGCAGACAATTGGTATTTGTATGGAAGAAGAATTGTTGGACAAACCAAAAGCAGATCTATTTGAAGAAGCAAAATATGAAGAAGAAAACATGTTGGCTTGGCTCCATGCGGAAGACATATCTGCCTACTATGGGATTTTTCCAAACTCAAGTAGAGAGGAAGCCTATGAAGAAAAAGAGGACATCACTCAGGTTACTGATTCGAGTGAAACAGTCTCAGTCAAAGGCCATAGCAGAGAGAAGAAAAGAAAAGCCCTTAAGTGTAGCAATGATGAAGCTACTTCAAATCATATGTCAATGGCCACTTTTTTATGGATACTGGTATGGATATCATCTGCTATGTCAATTTTTATGATAGTTAGTGCAGGGCTTTACAAGGATGTGGAAGGAGTACCTACAAGTCTTTGGAAACAGAGGGTTCCATTGGATGGAGAAGTTGGAATAGTAATAATGGAGAAGTTATAAAGTAGCTGAAACAAAGATACAAAAGATGCGGTATGGAGGAGACAATATTCTAATGAAGGATTTAGGGTACCCCTATCAGATGGTCAGTATGCCCAAAAAGAAGACAAAACAAATGACGTGCAGTACAATTGGAGATTATGGAGGAGTTTCTCTTAGTCATCATATCATGGCTCAAGGCCTATCATCAGCACTACTGAAGCTCTCTGGATCACCTGGAACTTGTAAAACTTGTCCAGGTTGTACATAGCCTTCTCATATCATTTTGCTCAAGTTTTACTAGTTTTTTTAATCCATTTTAGGCTTGTTCCTTGAGTTTTTAGAAAATTTAGCAACCACTTCATAGCCTTTGTATAAGCATAATTTTTGGATTTTTTTTGGGAATTTTTCAAGCATTTTTAGAAATTTTCTAGCATGTTTCATCCTTTTCGAATGTCATTTTCTTGCTGAATTAGAGGAATAAAGGAAGCTCTCTGTGGTTTTAAATGAGGAAATTGGCCTAGACCTGAAGGAAATTTTTTGAGATTGTTTTAGCATTTTTTTGGATTTTTTCAGGATTTTTCTTTAATTTTTGGATATTTCCAAAAAAAAGGAGGGGCCCCCATGGATTTTTTTTTCAAAACAAAAAAAAAAGAGGGGAAAAAATAAAAACACCGCTCTCTCCCCCTCCCCCCCCCCCTGCCCGCCCCCCACCATTCAAAGTGAGCACCAAGATACTCTAGCAGTTAGGGACATCAAAGTGAGCACCAAGATACTCTAGGGACATCAAAGTGAGCACCAAGATACTCTAGCAATTAGGAGCGTACATGAATCAACACTCAAATCAAGGCAATGCATTATTCTTGGGGGACTAAGCAAGGTGAGCATAGTCCAGACTAGGAAGAGAGAGAAGTGCAAGACACACAGTGTGCGATGCAGAGAAGTGAAGTGCAAGGTGTGCGTGAAGAGTGACTAAGAAGTGTGCAGAGAAGGGCTAAGATATACCACCAAAGATCCCAAGGTCCCATTGAAGTTGTGCGCATGCCGACAGAAGGTGTCCATCCCTCACCCTAGTGGAAGCTTGAGTGCAAGGTGTGCACAAGTACAAGCTTGGAGAAGGTGGAGGTCTGGTGCAAAGAAGGCTGGCAACAACAAGACCCTTGGGTATTTTATATTTTTTGATTGTGCCTTCTGGGGGATTTTGCACAGAAAGACTTGGATTGTATTGTGCATCACCATTGTATTTGGCTTCCAGTGTTGTATCTTTCCCTTTTCTCCTACAAACACTCAAATCCCTTTTCACACAAGAATCCCCCAACAGTAAATATCATTTCTCTTTTTTGTGACTCCATTTTGTTCAAGCCGAGGATTCCTTAAGCTTGAAGAGTATTAGACATAGCTACCTACCAAATTTTCATAGTTTTTAGAATCCGTTTGAGCCCTGAAATAAGCCCTGGAACCTAATTTTTAACTAGGTCGGACACTAGGTCTAGAAAGGGCCAAAACTAGTCTAAAAACTATAAAAAGAGCTAGAGAGCTCATTTTTGGGGTTGGCTTGTTAGAGAGTGAGCTTCTTAGTAGCTTGTTGTAGATTTGAGCTTTGTAAGAGAGTTCTTGTGCAATTGAAGCTTTCCATTGTTCCTCTCTTTGATCTTGCCTTATATGTGTGTGTGTGTGTTTGCATGCATGTATGTTCTTGTCACTCACATTTGCTCACCACAATCTCTCATGATCTTCATATCCTCCTCACATCTCTACATATTGACAAGTAAAGGAGGTGGTACTCACGCTTGACCTACACCAAATTTGGGCACCGTTGCCGGGGAGCGTTGCTTGAGGACCAGCGTTGTGATGGTAAGATCATAGATCTGCGATGTTGGAAGGTAAAAAATAGTCATTTTCTCTTATTTTTCAGATTTTTCTTCTCCATCTTGATCATCATCATCATGTCCATCTCCTTCCATCTTCATCTTCATAGAAATGTTTTGGTTTTTCACTATATATTCCACATTTTCACCTCATTTTTCATTCGTGGGTGTGCAAGAAGGGGGAGAGAGAGAGAGAGATAGAGAGAGAGAGAGAGAGAGAGAGAGAGAGAGAGAGAGAGAGAGTGCTTGTGTGTGCAAGTTTCTGTGATTTCCATGACCCTATGCACGACACGTAGGCCTTGATGCTGAAATTCAAAGTTCCCGCCAAAAATCTCAAAAAATCGTGATTCTGTGGTGAAAATTGCAATTTTGTGAAAATTTTATTTTTTTTTAAATCACAATTTTCTTAATTTTGGAATTTTTCGCCTAAAAGCTTTCTAAAATGAGAACACAACTTTGAGGCCATTCTCAGAATCGTGATTCTCAGGTTGTGCTTAAAATTGTGATTCTTTAAATTTCTAAAAACACGATTCTCTGGTCATTCTTAGAATCATGATGTTTTGGCGATTAAAAAAACACAATTCTCAATCAAAAAATTGTGATTTTTGGTCATTCTCAAAGTCACAATTTTCAATTAAAAAGAAAACACGATCCTAAGGAAAAGGACGATTTTCTAGCAAAACACAATTCTCTGTCAAGATCGCGTTTTTCACGATTCTCTATCAAGATTGCATTTTTCACGATTCTCTATGAGGATCACGTTTTTCACGATTCTCTATCAGGATTGCATTTTTCATGGTTCTCTATCACGATCGCATTTTTCATGATTCTTTGTTAGGATCACATTTTTCATGATTCTCTGTGAAGATCGCGTTTTTCATGATTCTCTATCAGGATCACGTTTTTTGGTTTGTTTAGGATCGTGATTCTTAGTGAAAATCGTGGTTTTCAAGGTTGTTCAGGATCACAACCTTCGATCAAAATTGTGATTTTCTCATAACTTCCTGTTTGCCTATTTTGACCCTCAAGAGCTTGATTTGACATAACTTTTTCATCCAAAGTCCATTTTTTGAGCTCCAAAGGATTTTGAGCAATACAAAGGGGAAATTGGGACTTTTATCCAAGGCTTATGAACCTGAGATCTGGTAGATACCTAGGCAGGGATAGACAAAGTACTAGATCATCTGAAGCTAGTGTCAATCACATAGCTAGGTCATGGGCACAACAAAGTGATTATCCCTACATGCTAAGTTCGGATACAAGTGATTCAAAAATGTCTTTTAGCATGGAGAGAGCTGTAGGTAGTTCAAGCACTTCCTATTTATAGACATCCGAAGGTTCCTATAAAACACAAATGGATTATATTAGGACTAACCAATTAGGTGCACGCACCTATGAGGATGGTCTGAGGCGATCAGTTGTCCAACTCAAAAATCTTGATCAACCCTTTGGACTTGAACACCCGGTGGTCAAGTTTGAAGATCATTCATATATATTGATAAGCAAGGATAGAGATTTAAACAATATGTCGAAAGATGTCCCACACCTAAATTACCTACACAAGCAAAACAATTTTCCTTGTTTTTAGATGGACTTCTAAGTGGGAAACTTAGATCATATGTATATCTCAAAGAGTCAATCACACTAGACCAATTCTTGAGAATGTGTATTGACATAGAAGACGATTTGGGTGAGGAGTTAGAATTTTCCAAACTCTATAAGGATTCTAAGAGTTCTACCATTCATACCTCTAAAACCTCCACTAAGATAGATGAGATAGTTGAACAAGTTGCCAAGAAGCTAGGAGTGAAAAATAGGCAAACACCAAAGATCACCTCATTGAAGCGATGTTACAACTGTGGAGGAGACCACATGGCTAATGTGTGGCCAATGATGGCTCAACCCCACGGAAACCCTAATGCTCCATATTGCACTATTGAGAGAAAGTACACAAACCACATGGCTCAAGATTGCCCCTACAATAGGTAGGATGTTAAAGAAACTTATCAGCAACCTTACCAACAGGGTAGGCATTAGAATTAATACCAACAACCATATTATAGGCCACAACAACAATATCAGGCACCATACAGGCCACAACCAGCCCTAAGAAACCAACTGCCACCTCCTGGCAATGTGATCCCAGTTAAATATGCAGTGGCAGAAGAGAATCTTGATAGAGCATTGGTGCCAATGACCCCTTTGGTCTCAGAAAATGACTTTCATGCTCAGAGTTCTGACTACTCTCGTGAAGATAGTCCACAAGCTTATTACACAGTCACCTGAACATAGTGAGAATTATTCATATCAATACGAGGCACCACCTATGGAACAAAATTGGGAGCTTGAATACTCCAATATCATGTACATAAATCCTAACCCAAGGCTTCAATTGAGACGAATGAGACCACAAGCCCCTAGAGGACCATGTTTTAGATGTCAGGGTGACCATTTCATTCGTGAATGTCCCCACTCACCGACTTAGGGAAGGGGACAAAACATCACAATACAAATTTTTTGTCCCAAGTGCGGCAAAGAACATCTCTCGAGACATTGTCCCAGGAACCCCTCTAGTGCATCCAAGGCTACACCCATTAATGTGGTAGGCTTAGTGCTGGATTCAGGTTCAAGTAGCATGAATGTGGCTCCTATATAGGCAGTTACTAGGGCACAAGCCTTACAACAAGCGAAACCAATGGAACAATCAAAGTCAAGTGAATCAAAGAGCCCAGTAAGAGGAAAACAAGAACATGGAAGGATACTAGAGAGAAAGCCAATTGTAAGTGGGCTAGGAAGTTATCCAAACTAGAAGAAAGCCTAAAAGATGCAAAAACAAAAATTGTAGAAATTGCATCTCAAAACCCCTCGCATGCCGAAACTCCATCCACTCCACTTCATCCCACCCCACCACTCATTGTAAATAGACTGCAACTAGGGTTTTTTCTCGCAGATCCAACTCCAGAAAACTTGGACATGATGTTCAAGGCCTACCATGCTCGACTTCAAGAAGGGCCAACAGCTACAAACCTACATAAGAGTTATCCTAGAGCAAATTTAGAGATTGAACGAACAGAAATGTGCACGAAAATGGTAGAACTAGCTCAAGCTATGCTAGAGACCAATCAATTGTTCAATCAAACAAATTTTATCAAATCGGGTTTGCATTTCCAAGGCTTATTAGAAAGATTAGAGCAATTGGTAAACAAGCCACATGTTTATTTACCTCCATAGGCTCAACCAGTTGTTGAAAGAGAAAGCTCACCACCAATAAACGTTTATGTTCCTGATTTTATGGATGAAGGAACACCTTTTTCAATTCAAGAGTACTCTCAAGAGTTCTTGGGGGAAATACAAGAGGAAAAATGGGCCAAGGAGAAGGGCAATCCACCTCCTATTCCTAAAATTGATGATTTTCATGACCAATTTCCCCAAGACATTCCATCTATTTACAGAGACCAAGCAGAGCAACAAGAAGACAAAAGATTAGATTTTGAATCTAATTCTTTACAAGACTTGCCACAATTCACAAGCCCATGGGAATCTGAATCCTTCAGATCAGAGCTCCCACAATCTTGGTAAGAGACAAAGACTCAGTGGTTCCAAGAAACATTCAAGTCATGAAGAACACTAAGATTCAGTGTCATCTCACTTTAGAAGAGCTGCTCAAAGTAAAACCTGAGTTATGGAAACATGTGGCGAATCAAGTTCCAGAACTTGATTCCAATTTGCCAAAAACAGGCTCTAAGAAAAAAGTTTCAGAGATACCTCTAGACAAAATAGGAGACATGACTGAAGGTGAAGAAGATAATACGTATCTTCCAATCACCTACCAAGGTTACACAACCAAAGCAATCTTGGATTCAGGTGCTGGTCTTGCAATTGCGACCACTTCCTTGTGGATGCAATGGGGAAAACCCACATTAAGAACAACTAGAATGAAGCTTCAAATGGCTGATAGCCATATTGAGAGACCTCTAGGATTGTTAGAAGGGATAACTCTAACCACTTGCGGGGTAGAGTTTGAACACACCTTTGCTATATGTGACTTCGGTAAAAATAATGTCTATGAAATGATCCTAGGAAGACCTTTCCTACGACAATTGCAAATAGTTCAGGACTGGGGAACCAAATTCTTGTACTTGCAGCACTTAGGGGTCACAACCAAGGTCAATTTGAAGGATTATACCTTTAGAGATGTACCACCCTTACAATGGAATCCTATCCATAAGGCTCCAGAAGATTCAATCTCTATGCATTTTGAAAGTTCATCTGATCCATCGTGGATGCATGAAGTTACTCACTTGTGGATGTCCAAGGTTGCAAAGGAAGAGGAAAGATGCCTAAAAGCGAGAGAAGAAGGAACTTCTCAAGGATCGAGACCAGTTAGAGACCCATCCTACACACCGATGATCTTTCCATATGAGGAATGTGAGCCTCATGGTTGGGCAGAAATCTTAGCCACCATGGACATCGTTGTCAATGAAGAACAATGGACACCTCATTGTGATGAGGAGGGTTATGATATCTTTGTGTTCATGTGTGAGCCCTTGCTAGAAGAGTGTGACTCTAATGAGGTCATAGAAGATAAAGAGAACGATGATGATCTAGAGTCCATTGTGATGGATAGTTGCTTTGACTCAGAGGAGCACTAACTAGAAAATGTAGGAGTATTACCCAAAAAGAAGAACAACCTCTCACAAGAATTAAACTATAAATTTAAGGGAGGAAAGTGAATGTGGTCAAAAGAAAAGAAAAGAAAAGAAAAGAAAAGCAGTGAAACAAGAAGAGGAGGAATCATTGTTCAAAGTACCTGAAAATTTCAAGAAATATGGTTGAAGACCGAAAAATTTTGGTACGAATGCCTAAAAGAGAGGCTATCACAGTAGAAGCATATGATAATAAAGAAAAGACCAAAAAAGTTATAGTAACCATTGAAGATAAGGAAGAGAGATGAACATACATAGGAGAAGACTTAAGTGAAGAAGAAGAAGCAGAGCTTGTAGCTTCATTAAGGGAATATAGGGATGTGTTTGCATGGACCTATAGAGACTTAAAGGGGGTAGATCCAGAAATATGCTCTCATATGATTCCCATGATGGCTAATGCCATGCCCACCAAATAGAAACCCTACACATATAATGACACTCATGCAGCCAAAATAAAAGAAGAAATTGATAGAGACTTAACGGGGGTAGATCCAAAAATATGCTCTCATATGATTCCCATGATGGCTAATGCCATGCCCACCAAATAGAAACGCTACACATATAATGACACTCATGCAGCCAAAATAAAAGAAGCAAGATTCTAAACCAAGTATAGAGCTCGAAAGAAAATCAACTCACCTCTTCAGAAATAGTAAGAAGACAATCATCTAGGGTATTAGTTTGGAAGCCAAAAGCACTAGTATTCTCCATAGAACCAAAGATCCAAGCCATACAAAGTTTAAGAAACCATCCAAAGATTTAGAGGCCAAAGGTGCTCTCTATGCAGCCAAACACAGTTCTCAAATGGATGCCTATAAGGAGGAATGATCAGTTTTCATTCAACCATAGATGAATCGTATCTTTTCCAGATCGATTGGATGCCTCCAAACAAAGATTGAATCAACTTCTACAAGTAAAATCAAAAGCCTCGACATGCAAAAACCATGTGTTCCTTGCACAACCCCATATTTTGCACCATTTAGGTCATGCATTTCCAGAGTATGCATTAATATAGGGCCACATAACAAGGTCGTGCATAGACACAATTGAGAATCCCAGGCACATGAGACACATTTGACATATGTAAATTATTTTATTGATACTAACATCTTACTTCTTGTTTTGTGACATTGATCGTCAAAAAAAGGGGGGGAAAAGAAAAGAAAAAAGAAGAAGACAAAGAAAGAAAAGAAAAGAAAAAGAGAAGAGACAAGACTAGGCGCTTGAAGAATCTCATCAGTGAATCATCAACAAGGACATTTACCAACAACGAAAGACAAGACAATGGTCAATCACCATGATGGGAGTACAACATGAAGAGATGAATATGGACTGACCTGTCACGGTAAGCATACCCTACTTCCACAACCTCACAACCATGATAGATTAGGAAACCTCTTTGTCAGCATACCCTTGAGTACTTAGCTCAAGACCCAATTTCTTGCACCATACTTCTTCCAATGCATTCCCCAAGTAAGCATGCATAGGGCCACATTACAAGGCCATGCACAACGCAAGTATTTTCTTCAACCCATGCACTTACACACTTACCATCATTCATCATGGGTACTATTGGAGATAGACGTCTGCGGAAGCACGCGAACAACACAAGGAAGAAGAAGAAGCTTGGAGCACAAACACACAATACTGAATGTATTACTAGAGAATGTACAAAGATAAGTAGCCCATTAGGGCAATAGGCGTATATACAAGCCGGGGGAAAAAAACCTCCTAAAGAGGGAAAAAAGTGCCCCGACGGTCCTAGAGTGTTCACACACATCACTACCTAAATATATCAACAAATCCCCCCTGGGAGTGATGCGGTGAACAAGGAGCTGGCACTCATGTATAAGGAAGTGCCAAGCTATGTGGAAATCACTCCACAAAAGGAAGTGCGGAAAGCTTCAAACTTCTCCCTAGGCAGAGCCTTCGTGAAAAGGTCTGCAATGTTCTCCTGTGTGGGCACATATGCCAAGCTGATCTCCCCAGCAGAGAACCTCTCCCTGACATAGTGATAATGCACCTCAATGTGCTTAGTGCGAGCATGGAACACAGGGTTCCTCGCAACTGCCAATGCACTCTGACTGTCAGTGAAGATGGTGGTGGCAGAAGACTGGCCAACACCCAAATCAGCCATAAGGCGTCTGAGCCACACACACTCAACAGTCGCTGTGAAAGCTGCCCTATACTCAGCCTCACAACTGGAAGTGGCCACAGTAGGCTGCTTCTTGCTCAACCAAGATATACATGAGCTACCAAGCATGAAGCAAAAACCACTGGTGGACACACGAGTGTCATAGCAACCAGCCCAATCTGAGTCAGAAAAAGCATGCAAATCTGGCGGTAGTGATCCCCCCTTGGGGTAAAACAACCCAAGTAGCCAAGTACCACTCAAGTAGCGAAAGATGCGCTTAACCGCTTTCCAATGCGTGACTCCTGGGCAATGCATAAACCTGCTCATCTGTGAGACAACAAACTAAATATCTGGCCGAGTAATGCATAAGTAAATCAAGCATCCAACAGCCTGTTGATAGAGAACAGCATCAAATGCATCTCCAGCATCATGAAGACTCAATCGTAAACCTGTCTCCATAGGAGTAGCAATAGGCTTACAGTCTTCAAGGCCAAAACGCTGCAATAATGTGTCAATATATTTTGTTTGACACAAAGCCATTCCACCATCAACGTGCATAAACTGAATGCCCAAATAGTGATGCAAATGCCCCAAATCAGACATCTCAAATGAGGCATGCAAATCAGCCTTAAAATCAGCAATATGTGTCTCAATAGGACCAGTGAGCAGCATGTCATCAACATAGACAACAATGATCAGAAGCACATCATTAGCACGTTTAACATATAAGGTGCTTTCAGTTGGACTGTTCTCAAAACCATGTGCAATCAGATAGGCATGTATCTTCTCATACCAAGCACGTGGTGCTTGCTTTAAACCATATAATGCCTTCTTTAACCTGCAAACCTGGTTTTCATGCCCTTTCTGCACAAAGCCACGAGGCTGAAAAACATACACTTCTTCATGCAGGTCACCATTCAGAAATGTTGTTTTAATGTCCAACTGATGTACATTCCAACCATGATGGGCTGCAAGTGCACAAATGCTCCGAACAGTAGTCATACGGCATGTAGGTGCAAAGGTCTCATCAAAATCAATGCCTCTTTCCTGTGCATAACCCTTTGCAACAAGCCTAGCCTTATACCTGTCAACTGTACCATCAGGTTTACACTTCAGCTTGTATACCCACTTAGTGCCAATGGCCTTCTTGCCAGGAGGCAAGTCACATAAAGACCATGTACCATTCATTATAGCATCATATTCAGATTGCATAGCAGCCATCCAATTTTCTGAATTTTGTGCTTCATCAAAAGAAACAGGCTCATTCTCATCACAAAGACTAGATGCAGCCATAGCATAGCAATCTGATGCAAAGGAGACACTATGAGAGCCTGAACGAGTACGATATGACAAAGGTGCATCTAATTTGTTGTCACACAAAGTCTGCACCAGCCATTTTGGCATAGTTTTTGCCTGCTCAATATCAGCTCTCTCATCAACAACTGCATCATATAAATCTGCATCAGAAATGGAATGATCTGCATCATCATATGAAACCTGCAAAGGTTGAGAAGTTGCCTCATTAGGACCAGCACTAGCCTGTCCACCTATAAAAAGAGGCATCAAAGTATCATACATGTCTTTGGAGCTAACAGATGTCTCCTTAGTACATGAAAGCAATGGCTGAATAGCATCTTCCACAAAGACAACATCACGGCTAACCAAAATGCGTTTAGTCTGTGGATGATACAGACGATAGCCTTTACTTTCAGAACTGTACCCAACAAAAATACATTTTACTGCCTTATCATCCAATTTTCTGCGATGTTGTTCAGGCACTAATGCATATGCCAAACAACCAAAAACACGCAGATGAGCAACAGATGGCTTGCGGTCATGCCAAGCCTCATATGGAGTGATAGACTGCAACGCTTTAGGGGGACACCTGTTCAGTACATATGCTGCACACATGACAGCCTCAAGCCAGAAACTATGTGGTAAAGCCTGACTTTTGACCATGCACCTCGCCATCTCCATGAGTGACCTGTTCTTTCGTTCAGCAACTCCATTCTGTTGAGGTGTATACGCCACTGTACACTGGTGTTTTATCCCACGTTCAGCCAGAATGCATTAAAATCTGAAGACATATATTCCCCCCCTCGATCAGAACGGAGGGTGCCCATTTTACATGCTGACAGATTTTCAGCCAAAACAAAAAACTGTTTGAAGCACATGAACACTTCGGACTTTGCTTTGAGTGGATATACCCATGCATGCCTGGAAAAATCATCAATGAAAGTCACGAAGTAAAGGTAATTTCCAAAAGAGGGTGTCTGCATAGGACCACAGACATCACTATGTACAAGTTGCAATTTCTGCGTAGCCCGAACTGAACCATCTTTTGGAAAGGAAGAACGCTGCATTTTGCCCAAAATACAGCCTTCACAAACATGTTTTCCAGGTGCCTCAAGTTTGGGCAAAGAGGACACCATTTCAGATTTCTGCAGGCGTAACAAATTAGCAAAATTCAGATGACCAAAGCGTGCATGCCAAAGCTTTGCATCTGACATAGCCTGAGAATCATGAACTGCACATGCCGAATCATTCACAGATCTTTCATAGTCTATGAGCTTATACAACCCACAACATAAAATGCCAGAAGCAATAATCACATGGCCATTTCAGAGATCATGGACTGTACACCTGTCATCAACGAATTTCACAACCAAGCCAATCTTGGCTAATGCAGAAACTGATAACAGGTTCTTTTTGATCCCTGGCACAAATAAAGCATCTGACAAAGTGAAAGAACTACCATCAGCAGTAGTCAGAATGATCTTACCAACTCCCATAACAGGATAAGAGGAGTTATTGGTGCATGTGACAGTATTCCCTGTAGGGGCAGGCTCGAGTGAAGAGAAGAAACTGCGCTGCGAGGTAATATGTTTGGTCGCCCCACTGTCAAAGTACCAAACATCTGAGTCTACTGCAGACATGCACTGATCATGAGAAGATGGGTCAAAACTGCAGACAGTAGTAAACGCCCATTCTTCTTCCTGCACAAGATTTGTAGACTCTGTTTTTGGTGTAGAGGCCTCTGCAACAACCATTCCAGCCTCTTTCTTCTTTGCCTCTTTAGCAGCCAGTTTTGGACAGTTATTTATAATATGATCATTTCCTTTGCAGTACTTGCAGAACAAATTTTGCTTTTCTGATTTCTTCTCATCTTTATCCTGGTTCTTTGATTGTGCAGCATTTGCAGATTTCTGCTTACTAGTAGAAGAGCTGCATTTTCCTTTGCCCTTCTGACTAGCCAGGAAAGCTTGATCTGCAACACGCATAATGGACCTCTTCTGCCTGGACTGATCTTCTTGCAACATAACAGAGACTAATTCCTCAAATGACAAGGCATTCGGATTGCCTTTCATCATCAACCGAAGAGTAGAGGCAAAACTCTGATATGAATCAGGAAGGCCATTCAGAACGGTCTGCACAAGTGAGCTATCTGGTATAACCTCATCAGCAGAAATCAATTGTTCCTTCAGGTCTTTGATCTTTGTAAGAAAGCTGTCCATAAAATCACCTTCATTCATGTGCTCACTCTCCAACTGTTTTCGGAGGTAAGCAACACGAGCCTCATTCCTAGCCTGGTACAAAGTGGTAAGTGTATCCCAAGCATCCTTTGCTGTTCTGCAAGAGCGAACGTGAGGAATAATGGCACGTTTGACAGACAAAGCTATCAATGCATGTGCCTGGGCATCTCTGCCATCCCAACGAATCTGCTGTGCAGTAGGTGCGACAGAAACAGCAGCACGAACAGGAATCTGCGGGATATCATCTTCGACACCATCTTCATCAGCTCCAACACCTGTATTTACAGTACCTGTCGTTACAGGTGTATTAGGACGTCTTTCAACACCCTGCACAATGTTCCACAATCCTTTTGCAACCAGTACATGTCACATCATATAAGCCCATAATGGGTAGTTGGTACCATCCAACTTATCCTCAACAGCCAACATATGGAATACACCACTGCTTTCAGCCATGGCCGGTGACTAAAATACCTTGATGCAGAAAATTGACTGTATCTCAAAAAGTTGAACAGAACTGCCCAGACGAGTTCTGCTAGACCTATAGCAGACTTCAAGACGCTTAAACTGGCCAACAGAAACTGGTATATACCTTTGGCACAAAAGGACGAAATAGCCTGCACAAGCGCTGCGATAGTGCATTCGGAGGCCAAAACGAGCTCAGATCGAGATTCTGGCACCACAGAACGAAGCTGTTTTGATCTCGAAAACACCCTGAGTATGCTCACCAAATTTCATGCGAATTTGAGACTGCAAACGGAGGAGTGTCGACGGCACCCTAGAAGAAGTGACGACCTGCTCTGATACCAATTGTTGGAGATAGACATCTGTGGAAGCACACGAACAGCACAAGGAAGAAGAAGAAGCTTGGAGCACAAACACACAATACTGAATGTATTACTAGAGAATGTACAAAGATAAGTAGCCCTTTAGGGCAATAGGCGTATATACAAGCCGGGGGAAAAAAACCTCCTAAAGAGGGAAAAAAGTACCCCGGCGGTCCTAGAGTGTTCACACACATCACTACCTAAATATATCAACACCTACTTAGCATTATAACTGTTGAGCCCATAAAAGTCATATTGGTCAAAGTCAACCACAATCAAAGTCAAAAGGTCAAAGTCAACAAGGTCAAAGTCAACTAGTGCAAAGTCAAAGTGCTAAGGTGCAGGTGTCAAAGTGCACAGGCAGTGCACAATTAATTGTCCACAAAGGGTAAATTGGAGAGTGGGTTGTAGGTTGCAGAGGTATTTTCTCTAATTTCCCTAAGGTTCAAAGTGTTTTTAAAGTGTTTTGGAAGGTTCAGGTGAACCCTCTCTTATGTGCAAAAGTGAAGCTTAAAAGGAAAATATGAAGGTATGTGAAGCGGTAGCGTACGCAGAAGTGAAAGTATGGCCCCCCAATTAAAAATTTTGTTTTAGAATAAAGTCACTACAGGACAAAACAGGGAGTCGTTGGCTGCCACTTTTGAAGACAATCTTGGAACATCAAAGTGAGCACCAAGATACTCTTGCAGTTAGGAGCGTACGTGAGTTGACACACTCAAATCAAGGCAAGGACTATTCTTGGACCATCCTAAGTGTAAGCAAGAGAGAGCATAGTCTAAGTGGAGCAAGAGAGAGAAGTGCAAGAGACACACAGTGTGCGACGCAGAGAAGTGAAGTGCAAGGTGTGCATGAAGAGTGACCAAGGAAGTGTGCAAAGGAGTGCTAAGCTTGTCCCCCAAGGATCCCAAGGTCTTACTGAAGTGTGCGCGCGCCGGCAGAAGGTATCCATCCCTCCCCCTTAGTGGAAGCTTGGGCAAGGTGTGCACAAGAGCAGGCTTGTAGAAGGTGGAGGTTTGGTGCAGAGGAGGTCGGCAGCAACAAGTCCCTTGGGTATTTGGTATTTGTAATTGAGCACTCTGTGGGATTTTGCACAGAAGCATTGGTTGTATTGTGCTTCAACCTTGTATTTGTCTTACTGTAATCAATCGACAGAGGCTTCTAATGTTTATTTTCTCTTCTGGTCTTCCCCTTTTCTCCTACAAACACTCAAGTCCCTTCTTGTCTAAGAATCCCCCAACAAAATTTGGCACGCCTGATGGGACTTCCAAGGAGATTTGAGCTTAGGAGAAACCAAGTGCAAAGTATAGAAGAGATCAAGTGTCGACAGTACTACAGTGCTACTTCATCAACCAAAAGGTAAATATTCTTATCAAGTGTCTCATATTAAGTGGACTATGAGAAGCTCATGACCGCAACCCGGTCCCAAACATTGAGGGTCAACCTGCAAGCAAACAAGAAGGAAGGTTGTTAGAAGATCCTCTAGTCCACTATCTTCAACCTCATCAGTAAAGAGCATGGCAGGACAGGTAGACTTGGAAACCTTACTCTCAAGATTAAATATAAAATTTCCTTCTTTCAAAGGCCTAGCTCAGGAGGATCCAGATGAGCATATTAGAAGATTTTTGGCACTATGCAAGACTAGAGGCTTAATGGGCAGGGAGGATGCTTTTTTGATGTTCTTCCCGGCCACATTAGAAGGTTTAGCAGATAAATGGTTCAACCAATTCGCTAAGAATCATTTTACAACTTGGGATTTGATGAAAGATGCATTTAAAAATCAATTCTAGCATGGGAATACTGCAGAGATCATCATAGAAGAACTAGAAAATTTGAGATTGGGTCCAGGTGAAAAGTTCCCAGAGTTTGTGACTAGGGCCAATGCACTAATGGCTAAATTGCCGGATCCACCACATGATTTCTTTGTTAAGAAATGGTTAGCCAAGCCCCTACTAGTGGCCACCCAATGCAAAATAAAGGAATTAGTGTTACTTACAGCCTCCATAGAGGAGTTCATCAACACGGCTACACGAATGGAGTAGATAAGGCAACAATATGGAGCTACTTCTTCTCAATTACCATATTCCACAGAAATAGAGGATCCAGTAATCCAGCTAAGGAAGGAGTTGGAGGGCTTAAAAAGAAATAAGCCCCACAAAGAGGAGGAAAATGCTGTTACTCAGTTGAGAAGGAAGATTGAAGCATTAAAGCTCCAAAAGGAGGAGGAGGCCCAAGCAGAGGAATTGGCCCAACTGCGACAGGTGCTGCAGGAACTCAAAAGGGGTGGCATCAAGAGTGGACTTTCGTGTTCCATGTGCAGCAAGCAAGGGCATATAGTAAGTGAGTATCCTCTGTTAAGTGTAACTTGCCAATTATGTAGGAAAGCTGGTCATGAGGCCCAGGAATGCCAATCAAGGGGAATACCTGCAACAACATACTAGACACAAGGAGGATCCCTACCACCCGCAAATGTGATGGCTGTTGCACCGAATCAAGGTAACAATTATAATCCTAGACAGAGGAATAACTTTGGAAATGGACCTAGGAGGCCAATAATTTGTTTCAGATGTGGAGAATGTGGGCATTATCAAAGTAGGTGCACTCTACCAGAAAATGCCCCTCCTTGCAGAAACTGCCCAGAGGCCAGAGACCACTATACAATTTGTTGTCCTAAGAATCAAGCCATTGTGGATGGTGGTTCTGGCATTAACTTGATGCCTAAACATACAATGGAAAAGATTGGACTCCACCCTTCCAGGCCTGCAAATTTCACTGTTACTTTGGCAGATCAGAGCAAAGTAAGGCCCTTGGGAGTGATCCCAAAAGTTCCACTTGAAGTACAAGGTAATCTATTCATTCTAGATTTTGTGGTTTTAAGATTGCCCCAGGTTGAAGGAGGATTTCCCCTCTTAATTGGAAGACCATGGCTGAGACATGCAAGTGTCATTCATGACTGGGGCAAGGACACTATGTGGGTACAAAAAAAAGGGCAAGAGCTGACACAGATTCATTTAGAAGAGGGCCCAGATAATCAAGGAAACACCAGCATGATGCTGCAAACAATTGGCATTTGCATGGAACCAGAATCTGAGGATCAACCCCAAATAGATTTCGAGGAAGAAGAGGATATTCTAAATTGGCTGCAAGCAGGTAACTCTTCCTCTTGTTTTGGAATTTTTCTTAATAATTCTTGCACGGCTAAAGGTTATGATGAAGATGAAGAAAAAGTCTGGGTTGATGGATTGGGAGAGCCCATCACAGACCACAGAAGGGGCATGAAGACACCCCTCAAATACAACTTGGAGGAGGATATGACAACTACAGATAAGGAAGTTACCAAGGCTAAAGGCAAGGTAAAAGACTCTAGTGAAGAATGTTCTTTCCCAATTCAAGAAATACCTGTAGGATGGATGTAGGACAAGGAGGAACACATTGAAATCCAAAATACCCCTGCTTATGAAGCAATGCACAAAAAGCTAGTGGAAGAAGACAAGGATGGAGATGATATCGAAGATAATATGGTAGAGAGAAATCCTGTCACAGAAATACAATTGGGCTCTTAAGACAATAATCGGCCAATTTTGGTGGCCACTTGGTTGTGGAACCACCCAGGGCTCCTGGAAAAGGTAAGATCATTCTTGACCCATTATACATATGTTTTTGCCTAGCATTATAAAGACTTAGAAGGAGTGCCTGCCAATTATGGAGAGCATAGAATCCCTCTGGTCGAGGGAGCCAAACCAATACGAGGGAAGAGTTATAGACTCAACTGAAAATATGCCGAAGCTGTTTATGTAGAAATACAAAAGATGGAGGATGCAAGAATCATTATTCCTGTGGAACACTCAGAGTGGCTCTCACCTATGGTTATAGTGCCAAAGAAGAATACCAATAAAATTAGAATTTGTGTTGACTTTAGAGCACTCAACAAGGTGACAATCCGGGATGGATTCCCAATGCCATTTGCAGAGCAGGTCATTGAAGAAGTGGCTGGACATGCTTTATATAGCTTTATGGATGGCTTAAGTGGCTGGAATCAAATATCAATACACCCAGAGGATCGTGAAAAGACTGCTTTTATCACACCTTGGGGAACATATGTGTATGTAAAAAAATGCCATTTGGGCTCAGAAATGCTCCAGCCACCTTTAACAGAACGGTCAATTTCATTTTTGGCCCTTTATTGCTAGAATCACTTAGAATCTTCATGGATGACTTCTCTTCGTTTTTCAGGTTCTCATAAGGAGACTCCTTTAGATTGTTTGGACCATCACTTGCGACAGCTCCAGAATGTTTTCAAGAGATGCACGGAGACTAAGCTAAAGCTCAACCCAAACAAATGTCATTTCCTTATGACAGAAGGAACTCTCTTGGGACATGTGGTTTCAGCTAAAGGTATGGCCCCAAATCCGGATAAAATCATTTCTATATTAAAGTTTCCTAAACCTAAATCTCCTAAAGAGATTCAGAGTTTCTTGGGGCATACTGGATACCACAGAAGGTTTATAAAAATGTATGTAGAGATAGCTAGGGCACTGGCTAGACTTACAGGTAAGGAAATACCTTTTAAATGGGAAGAAGAGGAGGAAAAAGCATATCAAACATTACGGTCAAGGTTAGTGTCTGCTCCCATTTTGATCACACCTGAGTGGTCAAAAATCTTTCATATACATGTAGATGCCAGTGCCTATGCAGTAGGGGCAGTTTTGACACAACCCGGTGAAGAATTTAAGGTGGACAAACCAATTCCATATGCCAGTAGAATTTTGACTAAGGCTGAAAGGAATTACAACACCAGAAAAAGGGAAGCCTTAGCCATGGTTTTTGCTGTCCAAAAATTTCGTCATTACTTACTGGGAGTAAAATTTGTTATTATAACGGATCACCAACCACTAAAATACTTGCTCAACAAACCACAAGCCACTGGTAGAATATGGAGGTGGTTATTGTTGTTCCAAGAGTTTGATTTTTCTGTAGTCCACAGACCAGGTAAAGAAAATGTGATGGCATATCACCTATCCAGAATCAATGTGATGGATCAAGATAGTGGAATCCATGATGACTTTCCGGATGCTGGACTGTTCGTTGTACAAGATCAAGGTTGGTATTGTGATATCAAGACTTTCATTAAAACTGGTGTGTATCCAGAAAAGGCTAGTGTTGTGCAAAGCAAGAGACTGCTAATCAAGAGTAGACCGTATACCTTCATTGAAGATAAATTATATAGATAGGGAAAGGATGACAGGTTTAGGAAGTGCTTGGAAGAAGAAGAAGTGAGGGAAGTCCTTCAATCTGCACATGAAGGAGCAGGTGGTGGGTACCTTCCAGGGCATATTATGAGTCAGAGGATCCTTGATGCTGGTTTATGGTGGCCTACATTATTCAAAGATGCTGATGACTGGGGAAAAGCATGTGATGTTTGCCAGAGGTGTGGCCCTAAGCCCACCAAGCAGAGGCATAACCCCTTGGTTATTTCCACGTCTTGGCAACCGTTTGAGAAGTGGGGGTTAGATTTTGTAGGGCCTATCTACCCTCCGTCGATTCCTAAAAGAGAGAAGTATTTAATGATAGCCATAGACTATGCGACAAAATGGGCTGAAGCTATTGCATCACCTGACTGCACCGCCCAAACTCTGGCTGATTTCATTTACAGTAGCATCATTTGCAGGTTTGGGTGTCCACTTGAAATTTGTACAGACCAATCTCTCTCTCTCTCTCTGTCTCTCTCTCTCTCTCTCTCTCTCTCTCTCTCTCTCTCTCTCTCTCTCTCTCTCTCTCTCTCTCTCTCTCTCTCTCTCTCTCTCTCTCTCTCTCTCTTTCCCCCCGCCTCCCCTCCCCCCCCCTTCTCCCCCCCCCCGCCCCCCATTCTGACACATCCCCCAGCCCCCCGTTCTCACACATCCCCCCCCCCCCCCGCCCCCCGTTCTGACACACCCCCCCTATTTTTATTTTATTTTGATAATTATTTTATTTTTGTTTACTTATTTTATTTTTTTTATTTTTTATTTTTATTTTATTATTTTCATTTTATTTTATTATTTATTATATATATATTTTCTTTTCGGCAGCGTGTCCCCTTTTATTTAAAAAAAACCGCATTTTATTTTTCATTTATAATTAAATTATATATATATTATATATATATATTTTTTAATTTTTATGGCTCAAACCTTTTGGCTCTGGATCGTGCCTCAGATGGCCAATTTATTAAAATTTGGAGTCATTTTCATGTTTCTTTTCAAATTTGGAGTCATTTTTGGCACCCTTGGACTCAGTTTTTGGATTTATTTTTTCAAATTCCCACATTTTCTCTGAGTTTTGAGTCAAAACCCTCAAGTGTTGAGCACATTTTCCACTTGTTTTTATTTATACATATGGTCCACATTGTCTATTCTCACCTCATTTCAACATATGTGCACATTTTCCCATCTTTTCCCTCTGTAGCTCTATGGTTTGATCATTTTGGCACCCTAATGACGCCATAATCCTCCTCCCTCACCCTCCCTTTTTCCTTCTGCCCAGCCATATCCCTACCCCTCCCTGCACTACCCATCTCCACCCCCTCAGCCCTCCCCCTCCCTCTCCTTTCTACCCTCCCATTGCTTTCCTTTGCTTTCCATGCAACAATTCCACTTTTTGGTTCTTCGCTGGGGCTTGTTCTCTCCTGTTCCTAGTGGAACTGGTAGCTGTTCAATGTCCTACTTCAAGATCTTGCAGCTCCAGTATTATGGTGTCATATCTCCTCAGAGTTTTGGCTATAGCTCTCCGGGACGGAGAGCACATTAGGTGGTGGGCAACTGTTGAGCCCATAAAAGTCATATTGGTCAAAGTCAACTACAGTCAAAGTCAACCATATGCAAATTCAAAAGATCAAAGTCAAACTAGTCAAAGTCAACAAGGTCAAAGTCAATTGGTGCAAAGTCAAAGTGCTAAGGTGCAGGTGTCAAAGTGCACAGGTAGTGCACAATTAATTGTCCACAAAGGGCAAATTGGAGAAAGTGGGTTGCAGGTTGCAGAGGTATTTTCTCTAATTTCCCTAAGGTTCAAAGTGTTTTTAAAGTGTTTTGGAAGGTTCAGGTGAACCCTCTCTTATGTGCAAAAGTGAAGACTTAAAAGGAAAATATGAAGGTATGTGAAGCGGCAGCGTACGCAGAAGTGAAAGTATGGCCCCCCAATTAAAAATTTTGTTTTAGACTAAAGTCACTACAGAACAAAACAAGGAGTCGTTGGCTTCCACTTTTGAAGACAATCTTGGGACATCAAAGTGAGCACCAAGATACTCTTGCAGTTAGGGGCGTACGTGAATTGACACACTCAAATCAAGGCAAGGACTATTCTTGGACCATCCTAAGTGTAAGCACGAGAGAGCATAGTCTAAGTGGAGCAAGAGAGAGAAGTGCAAGAGACACACAGTGTGCGACGCAAAGAAGTGAAGTGCAAGGTGTGCATGAAGAGTGACCAAGGAAGTGTGCAGAGGAGTGCTAAGCTTGTCCCCCAAGGATCCCAAGGTCTTACTGAAGTGTGCACGCACCGACAGAAGGTATCCATCCCTCCCCCTTAGTGGAAGCTTGGGCAAGGTGTGCACAAGAGTAGGCTTGTAGAAGGTGGAGGTTTGGTGCAGAGGAGGTCGGCAGCAACAAGTCCCTTGGGTATTTGGTATTTGTAATTGAGCACTCTGTGGGATTTTGCACAGAAGCATTGGTTGTATTGTGCTTCAACCTTGTATTTGTCTTACTGTAATCAATCGAACAGAGGCTTCCAATGTGTATTTTCTCTTCTGGTCTTCCCCTTTTCTCCTACAAAAACTCAAATCCCTTCTTGTCTAGGAATTCCCCAACAATAACTATGAAACCCATAGTTGACAGATCTAGAGGACATCAAGGTTACAACATCCGTACCTATGAAGCAACTCATAGTGGAAAGTTGCTCAAAATCAACAACAACCTCTTCTAAGCAACTCACAATTTGTGGAAGCTCACAAATACACAACAATGTTGGATGCCAAAGAAGAAGTACATACAAAGGGACTAAAACTTGGAAAGGCTAGTAGTGACAAAATGAAGATACATGATGGACACTACCTCTCAACGTACTATATGGAATACCCACTCCAACAAGGGTCTGTCAAGGATGAAAGACTTGAGGGGGGGGATTGTTAGCACTCAAGGTCAAGAATGAGGTGCAAGAATGTGTCGAAGAAGTGGACACACAAGAAGAAGGAGCAAGTAGGGAGCTCCAAGAAGTGTATGTCAAATTTTCAGAAGAAATCCCTATAAAAACAGTTATTTTTATCACTAAAAACCATTGTAAATATCATTTCTCGTTTTTGCAACTCCATTTTGTCCAAGCCAAGGGAGTCCTTTAGCTTGAGGAGTATTAGAAGTAGTTACCTACCAATTTTCATAATTGTTAGAGTCCCTTTGAGTCCTCAAATAAGCCCTAGAACCTAATTTTTAACTAAGCCAGACACTAGGTCTGGACAGGGCCAAAAATAGTCTAAAAACTATAAAAAGAGCTAGAGAGCTCATTTTTAGGGTTGGCTTGTTATAGATTGAGCTTCTTAGTAGCTTGTTGTAGATTTGATCTTTGTAAGAGAGTCCGTGTGCAATTGAAGCTTTCCATTGTTCCTCTCTTTGATCTTGCCTTGTGTGCATGTGTGTTTGTGTGCATGTATGTGCTTGTCACTCACATTTTCTCACCACAATCACTCACAATCTTCATATCCTCCTGACGTCTCCATGGATTGACAAGTAAAGGAGTTGGTACTCACGCTTGAGCTACAACATCATATTCAGATTGCATTGCAGCCATCCAATGTTCAAAATTTTGTGCTTCATCAAATGAAACATGCTCAGTCTCATCGCAAAGACTAGAGGCAGCCACAACATAGCAATCTGATGAAAAAGATGCAGTATGAGATCCTGAACAAGTTCGGTATGACAGAGGTGCATCTAATTTGTTGTCATGCAAAGTCTACACTAGCCATTTTGGCATAGTTTTTCCCTCCTCTATATCAGCTCTCTCATCAACAAGTGCATCATGCAAATCTGCATCAGAAATGGAATGATATGCATCATCACATGAAACCTGTAAAGGCTGAGAAGTTTCCTCAATAGGACTAGCACTAGACTTCACACCTTTAAAAAAAGGCAGCAAAGTATCTTACATGTCTTTGGAGCTAAGAGATGTCTCCTTCGGACATGAAAGTAAAGGCTGAATAGCATCTTCCATAAAAACAACATCACGGCTAACCAAAATGCATTTACTCTATGGATGATACAGATGATAGCCTTTGCTTTCAGAACTATACCCAACAAAAATACATTTTATTGCTTTATCATCCAATTTCTTGCAATGTTGTTCAGGAACTAATGCATATGCCAGACAACCAAAAACACGCAAATGAACAACAGATGGATTGCGACCATGCCAAGACTCATATGGAGTGATACACTGTAGTGCTTTAGTGGGACACCTATTAAGTACATATGTTGCACACATGATAGCCTCAAGCCAGAAACTATGTGGTAAAGCTTGACTCTTGACCATACACCTAGCCATCTCCATGAGTGAACTATTCTTCTATTTAGCAACTCCATTCTATTGAGGTGTATATGGCATTGTACACTGATGTTTTATCCCACGTTCAGCTAGAAATGCATTGAAGTCAAAAGACATATACCCCCCCCCCGATCAGAATGGAGGGTGCCCATTTTACATGTTGATAGATTTTTAGCCAAAACCAAAACTATTTGACGCACATGAACACTTCAGACTCTGCTTTCAATGGATATACCCATGCGTGCCTGGAAAAATCATCAATGAAATTCACGAAGTAAAGATAGTTTCCAAAAGAGGGTATCTGCATAGGACCACAGACATCACTGTGAACAAGCTGCAATTTTTTAGTAGCTCGAATTGAACTATCTTTTGGAAAGGAGGAATGCTACATTTTGCCCAAAATATAGCCATCATAGACATGTTTTCTAGGTGCCTCAAATTTGGTCAAAGATGATACAATTTCAGATTTCTGCAGGCGTAGAAAACTAGCAAAATTCAGATGACCAAAGCGTGCATGCCAAGACTTTGCATCAGACATAGCCTGAGAATCATGTACTGCATATGTTGAATCATTCATAGATTTTTCATAGTCTATAGCTTAAAATGCCAGACGTGATAATCATGTTGCCATTTGACAGATCATGAACTGTACATCTATCATCAACAAATTTCACAACCAAGCCAATCTTGGCTAATGTAGAAACTGATAATAGATTTTTCTTGATCCATGGCACAAATAAAGTATCCGACAAAGTGAAAGAACTACCATCAGTAGTAATCACAGTGATCTTACCAACTCCCATGATAGGATAAGAGGAGTTGTTGGCACATGTGAAAATATTCCCTATAGGGGCAAGCTTGAGTGAAGTGAAGAAACTGTGCTGCAAGGTAATATGTTTGGTTGTCCCACTATCAAAGTACCAAACATCTGAGTCTTTTGCAGACATACATTGTTGAGGAGAAGATGGTCAAAATCGCAAACAGTAGTAAATGCCCATTCCTCATTCTGCACAAGATTAACAGACTTTGTTTTTGGTGTAGAGGCGTTTGCAACAACCATTCCAGCCTCTTTTTTCTTTGCCTCTTTTGCAGCCATTTTTGGACAGTTCTTTATGACATGATTGTTTCCTTTACAGTACTTACAAAAGAATTTTTTCTTTTCTGATTTCTTCTCATCTTTCTCTTCCTTCTTTGAATGTGCAACATTTGGGGATTTCTCCTTACTAGTAGATGAGCTCCATTTTTACCTTTGCCAATCTGACTAGCCAAGAAAGCTTGATCTCCAACATGCATAATGGACCTATGTTGCCTAGACTCATCTTCCTGCAATAGAACAAAGACTAACTCCTCAAATGACAAGGCATTTGGATTTCCTTTCATCATCAAACAAAGAGTAGAAGCAAAACTATGATATGAATCAAGAAGACCATTCAGGAGGGTCTGCACAAGTGAGCTATCTGGTATAACTTCATCAACAGAAATCAAATGTTCCTTCAAGTCTTTGATCTTTGTTAGAAAATTGTCCATATAATCACCTTCATTCATATGCTCCCTCTTCAACTGTTTTCGGCGGTAAGTAACACAAGCCTCATTCCTAGCCTAGTACAATATGGTAAGTGTATCCCAAGCATCCTTAGTTGTTCTGCAAGAGCGAATGTGATAAATAATGGCATGTTTGACAAACAAGGCTATCAATGCATGTGTTTGAGCATCTCTGCCATCCCAACAAATTTCCTCTACAATAGGTGCAACAAAAACCGCAACACAAACAGGAATCTGAAGAATATCAACATCTTCAATGCCATCTGCATCAGCTTCAATACTTGTATTTGTAGGTGTAATAGGACGTTTTTCAACATCTTGCACAATGTTCCATAGTCCTTTTGCAACCAATGCATGTCGCATCATATAAGCCCGTAATGGGTAATTGGTACTATCCAACTTATCCTCAACAACCAACATACAGAATACATCACTACTTTCATCCATGGCCATTGACTAAAATACCCTGATGTAGAAAAATGATTGTATCTGAAAAAGTTGAACAGAACTACCCTGATGAGTTCTGCTAAACCTATAGTAGACTTCAAGATGCTTATATTGGTGAACCAAAACCTGTATATATCTTTGGCACAAAAAGACAGAATAGTCTACATAAGCACTATGATAGTGTGTTCGGAGGCCAAAACGAGCTCAGATCGCGATTTTGATGCCACAAAGCAAAGTTGTTTGATCACCTAATCAACCTAAGTATGCTCACCAAATTTCCTGTGATTCCGAGATTGTGATCAGAGGGGTGTTGACGAAACCCTAGATGAAGCGGCGACCTACTCTGATACCAATTGTTGGAGTTAGATGTCTGCGAAAGCACGTGAACAACACAAGGAAGAAGAAGAAGCTTGGAGCACAACACACAATATTGAATGTACTACCACTAGAATTTACAATACGTAACTCGCTAGGGCTAAAGGTGTATATACAAGTCGGGGGGAAAAACCTCCTAAAGAGGGAAAGAAGTGCCCCAGCGGTCCTAGTGTGTTTACACACATCACTACCTAAATATATCAACATAGCTTACTTACAAACCCGTGAGGGTCCTTACAAGACTTAGTTAGAATACATCCAAACCAACTGCTTAGGTGCACGCATCTATGAGGATAGGTTGCTGCATTCCATTTTCTTAGAAACTTTGACGAACCCTTTGGAATTGAACACCTAGTGGTCGAATTCAAGGAGGGCTCTTACATTCATAAGCAAGGAGCCATGTATGTGGTTACGAGCCTATCCGTAAGTCAATCCTATCATTGGAAAACATTGGAAAACATTGGAAAACATTGGAAAAGAACCTAGAACACCTTGTGGTAAGTTAATCCTATCAAGGATAATAACGCTAAAATGGATCCCCTAGGATAAGAAAAGCATAGAGCTCTTCTTGAATAGAGAGAGAGAGATGAAGCATTCTCGAGATTCAAGCAAGATAAACCCAGTGAGGTAGATGGAGTAACCATTTACGAATTCAAAGATCTTGATGTCACAAGGAAGGTAGTCTACCTAGATAACACCTCTGAACGGATGCTCATGGTCATGAGACATGGTAGACATGCTTATACATGGAAAGGTGAGCTTATTTCCCTCCCCATAGACCCATGGATATTCACGGCCAGCATGGAGCTAGATCCTCTCATATTCTAGGTGGTTATAAAAAGAAAACTTGGGAGATGCTCTAATCTAGTTTTGGGAACCCTTTTGGAAGAGAAAGATCAAGATTAGAGACTAACAAATCTAATCAAAAGAGACAAACAAGACCTAGGAATCAAAGAGGCATGGATGAATTCCCTCATCAAGACCTAGAGAACACCCTAGGATATTTAGGCCCACCTAGCTAGTAAACTCAACTAAGAAATACGTTGATGGAACTAGAGACCTGTATGACCATGTAGCAAAGTTCAAACAAGTGTTAAGAGCTAAATAGCTCAATGATTTGTTCACTCAGTACAATGATTTTGGTCTAACTTTAGAGAATACAGCCTTGACATGGTTCCAACCTTCACATCAAGGTCAATTCAAGGATATCAACCAATTACTTGAAGCACTCATCATAGAGTTCTCTAAGAATGGCATCAGGCATAACACTTCATCATTGATCCATAACTTTAAGCAAACACCTCAAGAAGTTTAGGCAATACATTGAGAGATGACCATTCAGAGCTACCTACCTAGGTGAAGCAAGTGTTGTTTTTCTTAGATGGCTTGTTGAGTGCAAACTTACGATTGTACATGTACCTAAAGGAACCCAGGACCATAGAGCAATGTGCATACAAATGTGTATTGACATTGAGGATAACTTAGGAGACAAGTTAGAACTTTCAAATATCTACAAAGATTTAGACTATTCTACCAGTTTTATGTCCAAGCCCTTGACACCAATTGATGAATTAGCAAAAAAAATGGCACAAAAGATAGGGGTCTCGAGTAGACAAACCCCTAGGATGGTCTTAGTAAAGCGATGCTATAATTGCAGAGGGGACCTCATGGCTAATGTTTGTCCCATAATGGCTCAGATTCAAGGGAACCCTAATAACTAGTAATGAACCATAGAGAGAAAATATACTAACCACACTACCCAAGATTGTCCCTACAACAAACAAGTGGTTAGGCAAAACTACCAACAACCCTATCAACAATGGGGTAGATATCAAAGCCAATATCAACAACAACTATACTACAGGCCACAATAGCCTTATTAACCACACTACCAGACACACCAAAGACAACCTGTGTTAGGTCAGCAACCACCACCCCCTGGTAATGTGATTTCTGTCAAATATGCTATGGTAGAGGATAATCTGAATAGAGCTTTAGTGCTTGCGTCCCCCATGATCTTAGAAAGTGATCCAAATGCTCAAAGTTTTGACTCCACCCATGCAAATAGCCCCTTGGCTTAGTACACGGAATCACATAAGCATAACAATATCTATCCATATCAAACGCCCATAGAACCAAGTTATGAGCGTGAATACTTGAGTGCGATGTATACAAATCCGAAAACTAGCCCCCAATTAAGGCAAATGAGACCCCAAGCACCTAGAGGACCATGTTATAAATGTTAGGGGGATCACTTCATACATGATTGTCAACTTCGTCCACGAGGGCAACCTCAACCTGTGGTCATTCAAGGCTTTTGTCCCAATTGTGGAAAAGAACATCTCTTGAGAAATTGTACTAAGAATCCAATCAACACACAAAAGATTGCCCTGATTAATGTTATTGGCTTGGTCCTAGAATCCAGTGGAAGTATCACAAATAATGCCTCTATACAAGTGGTTACTAGAGCACAGGCACTACAAAAGACTCAAGATGTAGACTAGTAGAAGGAATCAAAGGTTAATGAGTTAGACAATGCGGTTAGAAAAAGAACGAGAGCATGGAAGGATAGTCGAGAAAGAAGGAAGAGACAATGGGCTAGAAATATCAATGGACTAGAAAAATCCTTAAAGATATGAAAACAAAACCAATCAACATTGCATCTCAAATGCAACCTCAAACACAAGCACCATTTCTTCCATCTTGTTGCATCCCACTATCCATCCCACCACCACCTAGAGCAGGGTCAGTCTTAGCCGATCCTACTCCAGAAGACTTGGACATGATGTTCAAGGATTATCAGAGTCAAATTCAAGAAGGACCTAAAGTGGAAGAATTAGATAAGTGCTATCCTAGAGTGGATTTAGAGATTAAAAGAACCAAGCTTTGTGCAAAAATGGTAGAACTAGCTTAGGCTATGTTTGAGGCAAGTCATCTTTTCGATTAGACAAACTTAGTAAAGCCACAATTACATTTAGAAAGACTTTTGGAGAGGTTAGATCATTTAAACCTAGGACTTTGGCTACACTTGAGGCTCAAAATATTGGAAGTGAAAGGATAAGATTAGTTCCCCAAGAAGGTTATGTTCCTAATTCTACAAATGATTGAATTCTTCCTCTATAAATCGTTACTCCCAAGATTTCTTGAGAGAGACACAAGAGGATAAGTGGGCCAAAGAGAGCAAGAAACCTCCTATTGGATCTTCACAATCAGATATCTCTAGAGATTCCCTCTATCCATGGGGAGTAAGAAGATATGCAAACAAGCAAATGACTAGACTTTGAGTCTAATTTATTTCAAGAATCGCCTCACTTTATAGGCCCTTGGGAATATAATTCTATTCACATGAGCACTCCCACAATTATAATAAGGAAAGATGAATCAATTCTACCAAGGAACACTAAAGTAGTGAAGAACACCAAAGTGCAGTGCCATCTCACTTTGAAGGAGCTACTTAAGATTAAACTTGAATTGTGGAAACGCATAGCTAACCAAGTGCCAAAAGTAGCTAAGTCTCAATCTCAAGTGGGATCCCATAAGACGATGCCAAAGATACCTTTGTATAAGATAGGAGATATGAGCGAAGGAGAAGAAGGAAATACCTATATCACTTATCAAGGCTATATAGCCAAGGCTATTTTAGATTCAAGAGAATGAGTAGCCATTGCCACCACTTCCCTATGGAAATGTTGGGGCAATCGAGCTCTTAGGAAAAATAGAATGAAATTAAAAATGGTAGACAAGCATATTAAGAAACCTTTAAGGTTGTTGGGAGGGAGAACTCTCACCACTTGTGGTCTGGAGTTTGAACACACATTTTTCATATGTGATTTTGGGAAGCATCATGTCTATGAAATCATTTTAGGTAGACCTTCATGAGACAGTTGTAGATAGTACAGGATTGGGGAGTCAATTCTCTATACTTATAGCACTTAGGTGTGACCACTAACGTCAATCTCAAAGACTATTCTCACATAGATGTACCATCCCTGCAATGGAACCCAATCCATAGAACTTTGGAGGAGATAGAATTGGTGCATTCCATAGGATCCAAACCCTCATGGATGCATGAAGACACACATGTGTGGATGTGTAAAGTTGCAATGGAAGAAGAAAAGAGACTAAATGCAAGAAACTTAGGTGATAACTAAAACCCTAGATCAGTTCAAGACCCAGCCTATGCACCTATGATATTCTCTAAAGAGGAATTTGAACCCCATGGTTGGGCCATGATGGAATAAAAATCAATGAGGAGCAGTGGAACCCCCATTGTGACAAAGATGGCTATGACATCTCAGTCTTCACCATAGAACCACTTATGTTTGATCTGGTTATAGAAGAATGTGAGTCTAGCACATCTACAATCATGAAAGTCAGTCATGAGGATAAGCAATCCATCATTATGGAATTGTTTTGTGCCTCAGAAGAAGAGTATCTCTATTTGATAGATGTTAGGATTCAAGAACTAGATAGAAGTAACTCATAGAAGAAGTTGAATATTACAGAAGATGCCAAGAATGAGAAAAAGAAAGGAAAGAAGAAAGTAACCACACAAGAAGAAGAGGAATCCTTGTTTGAAGTGCTAGAGAACTTTAAGAAGTATGAGGTATAAGATAGAAAAATCATGATACAAATTCCTAAACAAGAAGCACTCATACGAGAAGCCTATGACAATAAAGAAAAGACAAAGAAGATCATACTGACCATGGAAGATGGAGTGGACAGATGTATGTACATATGTACATAGGACATGACCTAAGTGAAGAAGAAGAACACAAGTTAATAGATTTGTTAAGAGAGTATAGAGATGTATTTGCATGGAGTTACCAGGACCTAAAAGGAGAGGATCTAGATATTTGCTCTCATAGGATCCCAATGATCAAGCAAAAGTCTTACATGTATAATGATAATTATGTGGCCAAAATCAAAGAGGACATTGATAGGCTGATAGAAGTAGGATTTGTCTATGAAACTGAGCATAACGAATGGGTATCCCCCATTGTGGTAGCTCCAAAAAAGAATGCAAAGATACATGTGTGCATTAACTTGAAGAAAGTTAATGCATCCACTATATGGGATAGCCATCCACTTCCTATCACCAGGCATCTATCAATACGAGTAGAGGGAAAGGAAGTTTATAGCTTTCTAGATGGATTTTTGGGTTACAATCAAGTAGCCATCACCTAGGAAGATCAACATAAGATGGATTTTGCCACAAAGTGGGGTATCTTTGCATTTCACATGATGCCATTTGGGATTTATAATGCACTTGCTATCTTTCAAAGGCCAATGTTTAATCTGTTAAAGGAATTCTTCCAAAAGAACCTAGAAGTCTATGTGGATGACTTGTGTGCTCATTCAAATATTAGACAAAAACATATCCTAGAGAAGTGTGTTTTCATGGTCAGGCAAGGCAAGATTCTAGGTCAGATAGTGTTAAAGAATGGGATATCAATGGATGAAGATAAGGTAAGAGCCATTCTAGAGCTACCTAGACCAAAGACATTCAAGGAAGTACAAGCTTTTATGGTCATTGTGGATACTACATGCCCTTCATCCACATGTATGCACAAAGTCTCTATGCAACCTTTTGCCTAACTTTGAGTGGAATGAAGAATGTGAGACCTTTTTAAATGAGCGAAAAAAATGATTGTGTTCAACACTAATTTTAACAACATCAGATTGGAGTAAGCCATTCCATGGCCATGTGGGCGCCTCCAATTATGCCATTGGATATGTGCTAGCACAACCCACTAGTGAAGGAAACATAGATCTCCCCATTTCTTATGCAAGTAGATAGCAAAATGCCATAGAGAGGAATTACATGACTATGGAAAGAAAAGGGTTAGGCATGGTCAAGAATTTTAGACATTATTTGCTCACAAATAAGTTTAAATTCTTTACACACCACCAAGCTCTAATTTACTTGGTGAATAAACCTTGCAATATAGGTCGATTAGTGAGATGGTTTCTCTTACTAATGGAATATGATTTTGAGGTATTCATGAGGAAAGGAAGGACTCACCTTAGGTTGGATCACCTTTCTAGACTTAACTTAGGAGGATCACCCCAAGGAGTAGCATACCAATTTCCTAATGCTTACTTGTTCAACTTGGAAGTAGTACATAATTGGGCTAAAAAATTGTGCTTATTCTCACTTTTGGACCCAAAAACCCTATGATAAGAACAAAGGATGAAGAGATTGTCAAATCTCAAAAATAGCATATATTAGTAGGAAGCATATACAAGAAAAATGATCAAGGATTTTTAGCTTGTTGTGTGGAAGAAGAAGAAGAAGAAGAAGAAGAAGAACATGCTAAATGGTTGCAATTAGCACATGTAGGAGCACTAGGGCAACATCACTCAAAACATCAAACCCTACAGACTATGGAAAGGTTAGGCATATATTGGCCAACTATGGAAGTAGATGTCCATAGGATGTGTAAGGATTGTCCAACTTCTATCAATAGACCCCCTGTTGAGCATGCCACTTTGTATCAAGTGTCATTGATACCAAATTGGAGAAGTCCATTTGTTTATTCTCTGAGGACCAAAAATTTCCTCAAGAGATGAATTTAGTGCAAAAGAAGAAGTCTAGAGCAGGAGGCTCAAGAATATATGCTCATAGGAGATAATCTATGTAGGCATGGATGTGATGGATATCTGAGACTCTGCATATATGAAAGTGAATATCTAAAGATCTTAGAAACTGCACACCAAGGTTTTGTAGGAGGACACTTTGGGCTTGATTGAGTAATCAAATCTATATTATTTTCATGTCTCGGGTGGCCTACCCTTCACATAGATGCACATACCTATGTTAAGAGGTGTGACATATGTCAAAGAACTCAATATCCTTTTCAAAAATATGAGATGCATTCACACCCATGATGGAAGGATGTGCATTCTCTAAGTGGGGAATAAACTTTGTAGGCCCTATTAATCCCCCAACTAAGAGTTCACATGCCAAGTATATCATCATAGTAATAGATTATCTAACTGAATGGGTGGATGTAAAATCAACTAAGAAGAATGATGCACTAACAACAATAAAATTTTTATTTGAAAACATATTCACAAGATATGGGTTGCCAATAGAATTGGTAAGTGATTGTGGCACTCACTTCTTGAATGAGGTCATTGAATATCTTTTACAAGATTTCATGCTCATTCATAAGTAGCCTGCCCCTTATCACCCACAGGAAAATGTACAGCCCAAGAGCACGAATAAGATCATGAGCACGGTGTTGACTAAGCTTGTTAATAACAAACATTTTGGTTGAGACAAACATCTCCATCATGCTATTTGAGCATATCAAGTTTCCTACAAAATGGTACTCAGCATCACTCCTTTTAGATGGTGTTTGGCCAAAATGTTGTGCTCCCATTAGAATTTTCGATACTCGCACTTAAGATAGCACAAGAGCATCATTGGACTGTTCATGAATTATCTTTAGGAATTTTTGACATAGAACGATTAGGAAAAACTAGATTGAGAAAAATTGTGGGAATATACACTACAAAGAAGACGCAAAAAACATATTTTGATGCACATGTGAAAAATAAGGTCTTGAAAGTAGGAGACCTAGTTCTAGTATAAACATTGAAGCAACATGCACAAAAACTAGAGAAGTGTGGATATGGACCAATGATCACCAATAGGATATCAACAAGTGGAGCCATCCAATTAGCGACCTTAAAAGGTGATGTATTACCAAACTATATCAGTGTTGGTAGAGTAAAGCTTTACCAAGAGCCTTTGCTAGAAGAAATGATAAGTCAGTTCAATATGGGTAAGAAGTGCAAGAAAGCAAAGAAAAGAATCCACAAAGAAGCACAAGCAGAGGCCTTAGAGCGCATCAAACATATGAAGTTGAGAAGAAAAGGCATAGATCAACCTAGGTATGCTAATTATGGAGCCAAAAGGTATCATATGGCTATGTGCTAGGCTAAGAGAAATTCCTCCCATCACATCATAGATATACATCCTTTTATAAAAATAGAATTAGGACATGGCATAATTGCTAAGACAATTAGGGCTTTGCTTGATTCAAGAGTGGCTACTAGTGCTATAAGATATTGTTGTCGTCAAGACATGGAATTATCAATTAATCCTATTGAATCTTATGTTGTAGGAGTAGGAGGATTGAAAACCCCTTGCATGGGTGAGGTGGAGCTTCCTATCTCCATTCAAGACGTCCTCATAAAAATTAAGTTATTGGTATGCCATGCTGAAAACCTCGTTGAATCTCTCATCCTTGGTCAAGATTGGATCTATGATCATGCAATCAAATTAAACCTAAGGAGTGGACTTCTTCAGGTTTCGGTAAATGAGCAGTGTGTTACAATAGAACTAGGAAATTATGCAGTCCATGATCTAGGCATATCATAGACTCCTAGTTTGTCTAGGGTTAATCATGAAGCAAAAGATGTTGTTATTGTCCAAAGCTATGTGATGTAGAAGAATTCGACTATCAAAGAACAAGCAAGAGAGAGGATGGAACTCCCTTCTTTTACAAAATCAACTATAGTATCATTATCTCAATCCAAGAAGCAATTCACACATCTCAAAGCAGCTAGAGTATCAACAAAGCCAAAGGAGTCCCGACAGAAGGAAAACCATGGTGTGAAGTAGATCTAGGTATGTAACGGTGAGCACCCAAGTGTTCCCTTTTTGTTGCAAACACTACCTAAGAAGTAGATGAAACCCAAGTGCTCCCTTTTTGTTGCAAACACTACCTACAAAGTAGATGAAGAAGTTAAGACAACAAGTTGTTGGACATCAAAAGTCTCATGTGCAAAGAGTAATCTCCATTTGGGTACCAAAGCAATCGATAAAGTCTGACCAAAATCCTAGACCTAAGACCTTCTTATGAGCTTAGATGTCTACACATGATCTCTTAAGGTTAGATCAGTGCTCATCAATCCCAACCCCTCAGAAACCTACATGAAAAGCTTTTGTAAACACAACTTCATGTAAAATCAATCCTAGTGTAAATTGGAAATGGGTACCTAAAAAATCCCATGACAAGGGCAAGCCATCATTGAAACCCTTATATGTATTTTTGGAAAACTTGTAACCCCATGAGGGAAATCTAAAAAGTCAAGTCATGCAATAATACACATGATCCCACCTTGTAATCCTTTTACACTATTGGATGCATGCGGAGCTCATTGCATTTTCTAAGTATGCATCTAGGTTACACACTAATTACACTAACCCTCACCCACACCAACCTCACACATCACTCACTAACTCATTATCGACACACACACACACAAGGGTCAAGGGTATCATGTTGGTATCATAAAGGGAACAAAGCATCATCAGGTTTTTGATACAATGTAATGTGGGACTTCTTCTTCTAGAAAATCTAGAGGACACTTCATTTATAGCAATAACCAATGGCTAAAGCAAGCACTAGTTCCTAGGTAGGCACTATCTCCCAACCAGTAGACATTGGAATGTTGCATGTCTCTGAACATCCTAGAGAAAGACCTGAAGCACTCTTGTAGTTGCAAACCATCCCCATCCATGATCTTCCTGCAGGACACACAACAAAGGCCAACCCTCACTCCCATTGGTTCAACAAAATAGTAGGACCCCTAGGTGATGTTGCCTACATTTGGGAAAATAAGTGTGAGTTCAATAATGTATGGGATAAGTATCAATGTCTCGCCTGAGAGTTGGAACAACTACAAAAAACCCTAGAGGTCCAACCCATCTGGTAGAAGGTAGGCTTAGCAAAATACTTTACTACTCGATTACCCAAGCTAGACTTTATGTTGTGTTACTATCAAATCAACACCTTACAACCCAACAATGTGAAAAATTTTTCAAGCACGTTTTTCATTGCCTCCCTCACATGCAACAATGAGCTAAAGAAGTTCAAGCTCTCTCTTAGCTTAGTCCACAAGGCCCTTGAGATGAAAGGAATGCATGTTCCTACAAAAAAGGATATTTTGGTGCTAGAGAACATGAAGAATAGGAACCTCACAAAGCTCAAGGATATGGCAGCCATGACCCCTAATATAGTTGTCCCCCTCTGGTTTTGTATGCAACACTTTACTTTTCCAGGATGACATCATTTCATCCAACCTCACAAAAGGAGTTGGTTTATTCTATACTTGGATGAGACAAGCAACATGACCATCAATCTCCCTATTTGGATCATTGAACAAATACATGCAATTAACCAATGATGGGCTCGCAAGGAAAGCTTGAATAGATGTTGTGCACTCACACACATCATTCATAGGTGCTTGGCCTATGACATATGCATCCAGCAAGCACTATCTTGGAATAGGATCCAATATCTCAAGAGTAGAAATTTCTTGGCACCCTCGTCCAAGAGGATGTGAGGATCCATCCCATATGCCTAGCCTAGAGGAGCCACCTTGACTCCAGACATCTCATCGGTAGGGGAGCACCTTCTATGTCCCTTTATGATCTAGTTTTATGAGATTTTGACACTAGTCATATGCTCATTTTGCAAAGGATACTCTGTAAAAATTTTCCAGATTTTCTGGTTTTGTCAACTATACAGTGGTCGATTTTACTCCTTGATATACTTATTAGTGTGAACACATTTATTCTCACATACTCCTTTTGGTTGGACATCACTGCTCATTAATTCATTTTTCTAGGAAGACTACTGAATTCTCTCTGAGAATTCGACACTTGGTGGGGTTTGGACTCTTCTAGCTCCATTTTCATTCTATTCAGTTCTCTACCATCATGGCATTAGAGGTCTTAGGCACATCCGGTGGATCAGGGTCTAGTGCAAGTGTTTCAAAGAGGAGCTATAACTTGCAGGGTAAAGACCATTTTGAGATCCAAAAATTTGATGGCACAAACTTTGCTCTATGGCAGAATCATATTAAAGATGTGCTAATTCAAAGGAGGCAATGGAAGCCAGTAAATGGAACCTCAAAGAAGTCTGCTGACATGGATGAAGATGATTGGGATGAGTTAGATGAAATGGCTAGTTCTACCATTCGATTGCACCTGGTAGGTAATGTTTACTTTACAGTATTAGACTGTGAAAGTGCAGAGGAGCTTTGGAAGAAGTTATGAAATACATATGAAAAAGAGACGACATCAAATAAAGTGTATCTGATGAGAATGTTATATGACATTTGCATGGACACAAATAGTGTTGTTGCATTTTCCACAGCTATTGTTGATTCTTTCCTTGGTAAGAATCATAAACATTATATGCATCTATACTCTGAGTGTCAAACATATATTTTCTACAAATCTCCTCACTCAAGAGTGCTCCACATATGTCATCATAGACCAGTTGACCACCATGTGCACTATTGCTAATAGTTGTGGAAAATGTATCCCATGAAATGAAAGCAGTCTTGTTGTTATGCACCTTGCCATCATCATGGGATACATTTTCCACCGCTATTAGCAATAGTGCACCTAGTGGTAAACTGGTCTATGATGACATATGTGGAGCACTCTTGAGTGAAGAGATTTGTAGAAATTATATGATTCGCACTCAGAGTATAGATGCATATAATGTTTGTGATTCTTACCAAGGAAAGAATCAGCAACGTGGCAGGAGCAAGAACAAGGAACAGAATGGTCAAGGGAATAATAGTACAAGTAAATCAAGGAAGGGGGATATTGAATGCCATTGATGGGCATGTCAAACAATTTCTTGCACCATCTACTTCAACTGTGAAGATTGATAAAATTAATGCTATTTCTGATGATGCTAATGTGTTGACACTTGATAGTATTGTTCCAATTGAGGCTCTTATGGCTGATTCTCTTTCCCACACGTGGTTGCTAGATTCTGGTGCTTCTTTCCATGTGACACCACACAAAGAATGGTTCTCTAATTATGCATCAAAGTCTCTTGGTATTGTGAGACTTGGTGACTCTTACCAGTGTGATGTTGTGGGGATTGGAGATGTAGTTGTGCAGTTAATTGATGGTTCAAAATTTACTATGCATAATGTATGCCATGTACCTCAATTATCACACACTTTGATGTTAGTTGGTCAAATCAATGAGCTTGGTTACAAGATGGTCTTCTATGCTCAGTCCTTTTGCATATCAAAGGGCAATATGGTTATTGCAAAAGGAAGCAAAGTTGGCTCCTTTTATCCTTTATTTGCATCATAGAAAGAACACATGTTAGTTGTTATTGAAGAGCCTATGGCTTGTATTTGGCATGGTTGTTTGGGCCATATATCTCATAGTGGAATGGAAAATCTTTCTCATTTTGGCTACTTACTTGTGTAATCTTTCTCTGATTTTGCATTTTGTGAGCATTGTCAATATGGAAAGCAAACCAAAAATGTGCATAAAACACACATTGATTCTTCAATTCAGCCTTTAGATCTCGTTCATACAGATGTGGTCACTAGGTGGTTCTCTTTACTTTGTCACTTTCATAGATGATGCTACTAGAAAATTTTGTGTATATCCTATCAAATCGAAGGATGAGGTATTCCCTACTTTCAAAAAATGGCTTGCTTCATTTGAGACTCAAAAAGGAATTGAGCTCAAAGCTTTATGTTCAGATAATGGGGGTGAGTATACCTCACATAAATTCAGCCTTTTTTGCCAATCTAGAGGAATTCATAGAGAGTCTACAGCTCCTTAAACCCTAGTACAGAATGGTGTAGTTGAAAGGATGAATAGAACTATTCATGATAGAGTATTCTCTATGCTACATCATGCAAACCTTTCACAAGGCTTTCGGGTAGAAGTAGTATTGATTGCAGTTCATGTGATTAACCTTTCACCTAGTACTACCAAAGGTCTGAAAGTGGCACAAGAGTTATGGACAGGGAAGCCACCATATTATGATAATATTTGAGTTTTTGGGTGTGAAGCATATGTTCATACACCCAAGAACCTTAGACAAAAGTTGGACCATAAGTCAAAGAAATGCATTTTTCCTGGATATGGTCGAGAAGGAAAATTTGGATATCGCTTATGGGATCCTAAAACACGATCAATGATCAGAAGTAGTGATGTCATTTTCAATGAGTCTAAGATGCATAAATAGCCCATTAATGAGGTTGAAGTGAGAAAACTGGTGTTTGAGGATACTAGTCCTCGAGTTAGCATGCATAAAAATGTTGCACATAGGGACGTTCAAGAGAATGTCTGATCACATTAGTCTACAAATGTTCCTGTTTAGCAACCATTGAGACGCTTTGATCCACCTAATAGATATGTTCCAGGTTTAGATTTTGTTATGCTAACAAATGTTGGTGAGCATTCTTGCTACAAAGAGGCTATGCAGACAGAGGATCATGTCAAATGGGAGTGTGCCATGAAGAGTGAGTTGGATTCTATTCACAAGAATGGTACTTGGGATTTAGTACCTTTGCCAAAGGGCAAGAAAGCTTTAACATGTAAATGGGTATATAAGCTGAAATTCACATCAGATAGTGCTTCTCCAAAGTATAAAGCACGACTTGTTGCAAAGAGTTTTAAGCAACAACATGGTGTTGATTTCGAGGAAATCTTCTCTCCAGTGGTCAAGATGACTACCTTGCGCATGTTGCTTGGATTCGTTGCAATGGAGGACTTAGAGCTAGTCCAAATGGATGTGAAAACTGCTTTCTTGCATGGAGATCTTATAGATTAGATCTATATGGAACAACCAGAGGGTTATGTAGTTCCTGGCAAGGAAAGTCTATTTTGTAAGCTTAAGAAGAGCTTGTATGCACTTAAACAGTCCCATAGACAATGGTACCAAAAGTTTGATGCTTTTATGAAGTCTCAAGGCTATTCTCAAAGCAATGAGGATCATTGTCTCTACACAAAGAGATGATCAGATGGAAGCTTGATATGCATGATACTTTATGTCGATGATATGTTTATTGCAAGGAAGTCCTCTTATAACTTGTTAATTCTCAAAAAGAAATTGATTTAGACATTTGATATGAAGGATTTGGAGGATGTGAAACATATCCTTGGCATGCACATTACTCGTGATAGGAGTAAAAGATGCATATAATTGTCTCAACGTGAGTACATATCCAAACGTATTCACAGGTTCAATATGTAGGGTGGAAAGGCATTGAGTACACCTTTACCCACATATGTGAAATTGAGAAAGGATGGTTGCCCCAAATCAAATGAGGAAAAGGAATTCATGACCGAAATTCCCTATCAATCTGCTGTTGGTAGTCTCATGTATGCTATGGTACCTACGAGACCAGACATTACATTTGTAGTCGGGGTTGTGAGTATATATATGTCTAATCTTGGCCAAAAACATTGGGAAGCAGTTAAGATGATTTTGAGATATCTGAGTGGCACTATAGACAAGTGTCTATGCTTAGGTAGAGGGAAAGCATCCATTATTGGTTACATAGATTCTAACTATTCTAGTTGTGTAGACAATTGTAAGTCTACATTAACAATGGTGCTTCATATTGATAGATCTCATTATGCTCTGGTGACTGAGTGTAGTAAGTCGGTGGGCTATCTATATGCAGTAAATTAAAATTTTGAGCATCGGCATCACCTTTAGAAATCAATGGGGATATTGGTAGTATTTCCCTATTCGGATCATCATCTATCACTGCATATTTGACTAATATTACATTGGTAGGGGGTGGTGGTTGTTGACCTAAAACTAGTTGAGGTCTAGGATATGCTTGATACTATGGCTAGTAGGGTTGTTGTGGCCTATAACATGGCTACCAAGATTGGTTTTGATACCTACCTCGCTACTAGTATGATTGCTAGGGATTTTGCCTAACTACTTGTTTATTATGGGGGTAATCTTGGGTTGTGTGGTTTATGTACTTTCTCTCTGTAGCTCAAGCGTAAGCACCACCTCCTTTACTTGTCAATCCGTGGAGACGTGAGGACCGGTATGAAGACCACGAGCATGTGAAGGCACAAGTGTGTGAGAGAAAGCACACGCAAGCATGCACACACATACACACACACACGCACACAAGGTAAAATCAAAGAGAGGAACAATGGAAGGAGTTTGATTACAAAAGAAATCTATTACAAAACTGAAATCTACAAGAAGCCAACCCCAAAAATGAGCTCTCTAGCTCTTTTTATAGTTTTTGGACTAGTTTTGGCCCTGTCCAGACCTAGTGTCCGGCCTAGTTAAAAATTAGGTTCTAGGGCTTATTTGAAGGTTCAAACGGAGTCTAAAGATTATGAAAATTGGTAGGATGATACTTCTAATGCTCCTCAAGCTCGAGGACTCCTCGGCTTGCACAAAATGGAGCTACAAAAATAGAAAATGGTATTTACAATGGTTTTAGTGATGAAAATCACTATTTTTGTAGGGGATTCTTCTGAAAAGTTGACATGTACTTCTTGGAGCCCCCTACTTGCTCCTTATTCTTGTGTGTCCACCTCTTAGATGAGCTCCTATGCTTTGTCCTTGACCTTCAGCTTCAACACTCCCCCCCCTCTCGAGTCTGTCGTCCCTGACAGACCCTTGTTGTAGTGGTTGTTCCATGTAGTGCTTTGAGAGGTAGTATCCATTTTGTATGAACAAGAGCCGTCTATCTTCCAAATTTGGCAGCTTTGGTTGTCTGGTTCTTCATTTGTCACTACAAGCCTTTGCAAGTCGTAGTCCCTTGGTATGTGCTTCTTTCATGAATTGCAGCATGAATGCGTCGTTGTGAGCTTTCAAAAATCGCGAGTTGCTCAAAAGAGGTTGTCAAGATCGAGTTGGAGCAACTACTAGCTTCAAATTGCTTCCTAGGTATGGATGTTGCCCCCAGGATGTCCTCTAGCGCTTCTAAAAATGATGTTCAGAGTAGTCATGCCAAGTACTCATAACCCATAGTGAATGATGGTTTAGTGTGTCAGTGCATGGGTTGAAAAAATTATGTGCCTTGTGCACGGCCTTGTAATGTAGCCCTATGCATGCTTACTTGGAAAATGCATTGGAAGAAGTATGGTGCAAAAATTTGGGGTCGTGAGCTAAGTGCTCAAGGGTATGCTGATGAAGAGGTTTCCTACTCTATCATGGTTATAATATGGCCCAAGTAGGAGATTCTGACCATAGTGAATGGTTAGTCAATGCGGATCTCTTCGTGTTGTACACCTGTCATTGTGATGGACCATTGGTTGGTCTATCATTATCGATGAATGCCCTGGTTGATGGTCCACGGATGGGAGATTCGTCGAGAACCTGGTCCTGTCCCCTCTCTTCAAAGTAGCATTTGCCAAATACCGAGAATTGAATTTCTTTATATTCCTTGACAAACAGCATTGGGTAACTACACTGAGCTTAATTTCACATATTCTCTTTGGCTCACCCTAAGCAGGAGTCTTCTCACCTTCAAGTTCTTCCCTCCTACCATGGTAAGAGGAAACAATAGTTGTGGATGCTATGTTCATGCCAAGTGCTTGCCATCTACCAGATACGGCGGCAATAATATCATCTGCAAGCCATTACACACTTCTATCCAACTGATAAATGCCCAATAATCAACGGTTCCACCTTCCACTAAGCATGACTCATTCGTGTTCCATGAGCCAAACCTAGGAACAAGCTTTTTTTTTTTTTTTTTTTTTTTTTACCATGTCACAAGCAAGAAGGCAGATGTTAGTATCAGAAAACATAGTTGACATATGCCAATGTGCTCTTGTGCATGGGACTCTCAAATGTGTCTATGCACAGCCATGTAATGTGGCCCTATAATAATGCATACTTTGGAAATGCATGACCTCAATGGTGCATAAGACAGGGTTGTGCAAGGAGCACATGGTTGTCGCTCGTCGAGGCTTTCGATGTTATTTGCACATATTGGTGCCATCTTTGTTGAAAGTATCCATTGTATCTCGAGATGACAACTGATCATTCCTCCTTATAGGGATCCATTTGAGAACGGTCTGCGACTGGGTAGAGATCACCTTTGGCCGCTTCATGTTTGAATGATTTTGTGAGGGTTTGATCCATCGTGGCTGGCTCTTTATTTTGGTGGATGCTATCGGTACTTTCGTCTTCCAAACCCATATCCTTGCAGAAGAGGTTCTTTGATCTTTATTGGAGCTCTGTGCTTGATTCAGTCCTTTACCTCGCCTTGGTGTCTTTGTTGTGCAGGTTGTTGCCTTGAAGTCCCCCCTTGAATTTTTTCTGAGCTTAGGCTTGATTGCTTGGGATCCTTGGATTGGAAGTGGTCTTTCTTGAGGATAAGTCATGGTAGGCCTAGACCATAGATTTTGAAGCCTAGTGTGAGGGGACTGATTTTGTGCAAGGGCTTTCTTTGGTACCCATATCATAGTGCGATTTGGTTGGGCTCTAAGTAATTTCTTGGCCACCCAAATTTGCTTGACTTTACCAAGAAAATGTGATTTCTGTTTCTTGATGTAAGGGTCTTTTGGGCCTTCTATGTGAGTTTTTTGAGAAAACTCATCTTTACATGGGGAATGCAACAAGGGTTGATCTTCTATACCTACATCAGACTTATGCAAGGGATCAATGGGTTGTGTGGTTTGAGATTGATCTAGAGATTCACCGAGACATTTATCCTTATTACACATAGAATCCCTAGGTGTACAAATGGGTGATGGATTGTCATGATTCACCCTAGAGTCGACATCCTTTTCCACATCAGTGATACAAAGCATTGGTTGATCATCTCCTTCTTGACCATCTGAGTGTAGATCATCCCTGCTTATGGCTTCATGAGGGGAATCCAAATTTACAAGAGAGGGTCCTTCCACATCCCCCAAACACTTGGAGTCCTCCATTTCTCCATTCTCTAAGGTTTCCTGTGATTTACTCAAAGAAGGATTAGATTCAAAAACATGAGTAGGAAGAAAAAAATTTTCATGAAAAGCACACTCTGTGAAAAGATGATTTTGCCCCCAATTATCATAAGGTGGATAGTCATTAGGATTTTCCATAGACATATATGTAGAAACACCGATAATAGGTGGAGAAGGCACCTCAAATTCTTGATGATTTTGTGTAATGAACCTTTGGGTGCCAATGATCAAGTCTTCATCTATACAATCCATGACAAAGAATGTTTCCGAAAATTGCAGATCATCCACCATAACAGGCAACACAACTTTACCCATGCATTCATAATGTTCCCCATCCATGAGGATAGAAGGATGAGTTGTTGATTGAATGTTCTCAAAGATAATGGTCACTAGGTCAATATGAATTAAATTCCACTCACAATTAGGATTGATATAAACACCCAACCTTCTATGGTCATATCCTATTCTGATATCCACAAAAGTATTATCATATTCTCTTGTTGCAAATAAGGATCCAACCCCCTTAGACATTTCCCCCGTTTCCTTGACTCCTTGCAATTTTTCTCTAGATATTTCACCTTTATGTGATATTATTTCATGTATTTCATGTTTATCCCCCTCCTTTTTTTCAATCTTAGCCCCTTTTCTTCTATCTTTTGCTTTTTTCTTTCCCATGACACAATTTTCTCCCCCTTTGTATTGCTCAAAAATCCTTGGGAGCCCCCTTGGTTTCCTAGTCCCACTTGATGCCCAACTTCAAATTATCCTATCTGAAAATCAACGCATTATTCTCGGTCATGTAGGATTCGAAACGAGCTTTCCAACGAGCTATAGAGCTCAAAAAATGGACTTTGGATGAAAAAGTTATGCCAATTCAGGCTCCTGGGGGTCAAAACAGGCAAACAGGACCTTTGGAGAAAATCGCGATTTTGTGAACTTCCAGAGAATCGCGATTTTGTGAATTTTCAGAGAATCGCGATTTTGTGAACTTTCAGAGAATCGCGATTTTGTGAACTTTCAGAGAATCGCGATTTTGTGAACTCAAAAAATCGCGATGTTGAGCACAAAATCGTGTTTCTGAAAATCGCGATGTTGAGCACAAAATCGTGTTGCTGAAAATCGCGATGTTGAGCACAAAATCGTGTTTTTGAAAATCGCGATTTTGACTCAGAGAATCGTGATTCACAAAATCGTGTTTTTTGCTGAAAATCGTGATTTGTGAGAATCGCGATTTTGAGCCCGCTGAAAATCGTATTTTCTCAAAATCGTGTTTTTGGCATGAAAATCGCGATGTTGAGCACAAAATCGTGTTTTTGAAAATCGCGATGTTGAGCAAAAATTCGTGTTTTCATAGAATCGCCTTTTTTTCACAAAATCGTGTTTTTGGCTGAAAATCGTGATTTGTGAGAATCGCGATTTTGAGCCCACTGAAAATCGTATTTTCTCAGAATCGTGTTTTTGACATGAAAATCGCGATGTTGAGCACAAAATCGTGTTTTTGAAAATCGCGATGTTGAGCAAAAATTCGTGTTTTCACAGAATCGCCTTTTTTCACAAAATCGTGTTTTTTACTGAAAATCGTGATTTGTGAGAATCGCGATTTTGAGCCCGCTGAAAATCGTATTTTCTCATAATCGTGTTTCTGGCATGAAAATCGCGATGTTGAGCACAAAATTGTGTTTTTAGAAAATCGCGATTTTGAGCAAAAAATCGTGATTACACAGAATCGCCTTTTTTTCACAAAATCGTGTTTTTGGCTGAAAATCGTGATTTGTGAGAATCGCGATTTTGAGCCCACTGAAAATCGTATTTTCTCAGAATCGTGTTTTTGACATGAAAATCGCGATGTTGAGCACAAAATCGTGTTTTTGAAAATCGTGATGTTGAGCAAAAATTCGTGTTTTCACAGAATCGCCTTTTTTCACAAAATCGTGTTTTTTACTGAAAATCATGATTTTTTGAGAATCGCGATTTTGAGTAGGGAATCGTGTTTTCTCAAATTCGTGTTTTTTGACTGAAAATCGTGATTTGTGAGAATCGCGATTTTGAGCACAATCACAGAATCGTGATTTTTTCAGCCAACTTTTAGGCGGGAAAACAGAAAATCGTGATTTTTCAAAAAATTTTGAATTTTCACAGAATCGCGATTTTCATCACAGAATCGTCTTTTTTGGGGGGAAATTCAAATTTCTGAGCGCCGGCTATGGCGAGCTCTGTATGAGCAGAAAATCATGAAAAAAACACAGCGCTCGCTCTCCCTTGCTTCTCCTAACTACTTCCCACACAATAATGCATGAAAAATGGTATGAAAATGGTGAGAATGCACTAAAAAACAAGAAATTTCTATGAAAAAGAAGATGGAAGAAGGTGGAGATGATGATGATGAAGAAGATGAAGAGGAAAAAACAGAAAATGAACTGAAATGAAAAGTTTTTTACCTTCCAACGTCGCAAATCTACGATCTTACCATCACAACGCTCGTCCTCGAAGCTCTCTCCCCGGCAACGGCGCCAAAATTTGGTGTAGCTCAAGCGTAAGCACCACCTCCTTTACTTGTCAATCCGCGGAGACGTGAGGACCGGTATGAAGACCACGAGCATGTGAAGGCACAAGTGTGTGAGAGAAAGCACACACAAGCATGCACACACATACACACACACACGCACACAAGGTAAAATCAAAGAGAGGAACAATGGAAGGAGTTTGATTACAAAAGAAATCTATTACAAAACTGAAATCTACAAGAAGCCAACCCCAAAAATGAGCTCTCTAACTCTTTTTATAGTTTTTGGACTAGTTTTGGCCCTGTCCAGACCTAGTGTCCGGCCTAGTTAAAAATTAGGTTCTAGGGCTTATTTGAAGGCTCAAACGGAGTCTAAAAATTATGAAAATTGGTAGGATGATACTTCTAATGCTCCTGAAGCTCAAGGACTCCTCGGCTTGCACAAAATGGAGCTACAAAAATAGAAAATGGTATTTACAATGGTTTTAGTGATGAAAATCACTATTTTTGTAGGGGATTCTTCTGAAAAGTTGACATGTACTTCTTGGAGCCCCCTACTTGCTCCTTATTCTTGTGTGTCCACCTCTTAGATGAGCTCCTATGCTTTTTCCTTGACCTTCAGCTTCAACACTCTCAATGGTATGGTATTGCATATTCAAATTTCTTGCATTTTGACCTCGCAAGGGGCACACATTGACCATGTGATCTCCTCCAAAAGTGTAACAACACTTCATAGAGACCATTCTAGGGCTTTTCTACTTGGTAATCCTAACTTTCAAGCCACTTGTTTAGCTAATTCAAATATGGAGGTTGTGGGTTCGGATGTGAAGTTAGTAGAACAATCTAAATCCTTATAGAGTTAGAAATTCTAACTCAATATCAATGCACATTCTTATGCATTGATCTATGGTTTAAGGTTCCTTATGATAGGCATATGATCATAGCTTTGCACTCAGTAGACCATCTAAAAACAATGAAACTTGTTTAGCTTGAGTAGGTAGCTCAAGAATAGGAAATCTCTCAATATATTTTTCTATACCTATGTTCTACTAACCTAACCATTTTTTGAAGTATTTCTCTAGCAATGCACAATGGCAAACTCTCCTTCTTGAGAGCTCCACAATGATACCCTTGCTCTAGAAACCTAGACTCCAATGTTGCATGCAATATTCTGCATGTTGTGTTTACAAACTTCTAAACATCAAAGTACACAACGAAACATGATGAGACCTCCCAAGATCTTCAAAACACCAATGAAATATTTCCAAGCTTCAAAAACAAACTTTCCTCACTGTCTGAATTGAAAACTGATGTACAATAGCAAGAAAACTTAAAGATATATGGAACATTTTGATATGAATAGAAATTATGAGAGCTAAGGAAACTCTTCCAAGTGAAATCACTCAAAAAGACCTCATAACGACTGAGATATGAAAGTTTGAAGAGATGTATGTCTCTGATGAGGCACCGAATAGACACAAAAAAGAAGATCTGCAAAACCACCTACTTACATGGAGTTTTATCATTGAAAATTGTACAAAAATTATCTATTTATATAGTACAAGTTGTAAGCTTCGCAACGCAACAAGAATCACTCAATTTGGACACCTACACTAAGAGAACCACTCTTTTTATTCAGAGGCTATCAACAGAAGCGCCTTCCTTGTCTAAAAATAGTCAGCTCTCCTTTCCTTGTTACTTTTATCTACTTTTATCTACTTTTGCTCTGAATTTGAAGGTGTGAACGCCTCCACATGTTATTTTTCATAACTAATAAGATCCACAAGCTTTGTGTACCTAAGATCCAACCTAGGGACTTGCGGAGAAAGAGACGATACCTCAATCCCCTTCAAGTGCATATAGTGGGGATTCACGCTTTATTTATCAATCCAAGGAGTATCAAAACCTAGCGGAGTGTATGAAGACATGCATTCAAGTAATGATCAATGCGAATGGGCTTCCCAAAGAGTGCAAACAAGGCAAAGACTAATCCAAACAAGCTTCAACTGTCAGTCATGGTATCACGATACTTCGAGCAGCAGCCAACAGTAAATTGAGCTTTTCTCTCAGCTCGGAACTCTGAATATAGCAAATAGCATATGCCTTTCGAAGCTCTCGAGAAGACGCATCCAATGGTGGTATTTCTACTCAATTCTGACACTTTTGCTTCAAGGTATAAGCAAAATACTGAGTCGCGAGAATGACCTTCCTACACTTCAGCACTTCCTACACTTCACACACACCTTAACCACAGCAAACAAACACTTTCATGGATAGATAACACTTCCTAACACTCTTTTCAAACAACATACATGCATGCAAGCTCACAAAGAAGAAGATATAGAGAGGAGAAGACACAAATTCGAAATTCTGTGATCTTGATTCTCACAATGGCAAAAAGTCTTTACAAAGAGTCACAAATTGACTTATATACATGTGCCCTAAAAATGGTCCTTTCACACAAAAGACCGGCACTTTATTCACTAAAAGGCTAATTTCCTACTAATTTACATGGGTAAGCTACTAATCTTCTGTGGGGATGCATCTAGAGGACTCCTCTAGTGCTTTTACATTGGAAATTATATTACAAAATGATTATGATACAAAAATAAGGTGTCCAAATCGGAAACATTTTGGGGCCCATCTTTTTCTCTCCCTTGTGCTCTTCTTCGCTCTGCAACACTCTCCCCCTCTTTGTCTCTATCGTCCCTTGATAGGCTTTACTTCTTGACTTCAGTTTGTTTTCCGCATGCATCTTTTGGTCAGTTCTGCCTGTTTGTTAAACAGGTGTTCAGTTTTGATGGCCTCTTCTTGATTCTTCTTTTACATCCTCTGGGCCTAATGCATTTATGTTGCCTGTTAAGTCGGGTTGCCACGCACGCCACCAGTGGAAGGTATGAGGATGTGATCCTTCAGCCTTCGATCTGGACCTTCCAAAGACCCAGATATTGAACGACCCTCTTGTGGTTTCGGAACCGTTGGATATCTTCTTGCACTTCTTCATGGATACTTTCCTGGCCTTGGTTCCTCCTTCCACCTACATTCTTTTTCCTTGATATGTGCCCCTGCGGGGCTCTGTGCAGAGATGGGTGTTGCGCCCCTGCGGGGCTTCTTGCAGAGATGTATCTTCAGATATGATCTTTTTAATGAAGCTTCTTTCTTTGTCTTCTTCTTTTCTTCTTTTTACTTGACTCTCCCTCAACACTGCCCGCCTCTTGAACTCTGTCGTCCCCGACAAGCTTTGGAAGATGACGGGAGTATGTTCTGTATACTTTTTGCTCTGTTTCATTAAGCAGATTAGCTTCACGAATCATAAGTTGCTTCCACTATTCTGCTTTCACACCATCATGTGGCGGCTGTCTGTGATCAGCGAAGAAGCTTAGCTCATATGCCACTAATCGGGCATTCAAGTTGGATGACATCTTTAAAAAGATTTCTGAATCAATTTCAAAAAACCCTGTAAAAAACGCTTCTTCGAAGGTTTGCATATATGTACTCGGTAAAAACATAAGCCTAGAATAATATGCCATTATTGTGGGTCGGCTAGGCATAACAGATAAATAAAAAACGAGAATATATGTTCCCTGATTAATGCCAATGAAGTTCAAAAATGTATATGCCGCGTGTTTGAAGACCTTTAATACTGTAAGTATCATACTGAGTATTTTATTGCTCATCTTGATAGTTAAATCGGGTACTGTTGCATAACTCTGCAGCCAAAATTCAATGGTTTTTACCATGTAGTCTTCCGTTGGTAGATAATTATGAGGTGGACTTGGGAGTAGTGGATAATTCAGCCACTGTTTATTGATAGCACCCCTCTGTTGCATGTCCAAAAATTCTCTGGCTTCTCTGCGACGTGGTGTTGGGCAAAATGAAGGATTTACCTGTAATAAGTATGGTGCTGCTTGCTAGTGCACCCATAATGTAGGATGTTTCTCCAAAAATTTTCTCCTCCAAACAGGCTGTGCTGCTTCAAATTCCTCTTGAGTATAGTTGAACGTCTCATTGTTGAACTGCAGCTGTTCGTCTGATTTTTCTGTGTGATTTTCTTTATGTATTGCCTTGTTTTCTCTTTCAATAGTCCATATGGAATGTTGAAAGGCTTCATGATCGTCTCCAATTCTTTACCTTTAATCCTTGCTTCTTTCATGACTTTGATGACTTCATTTTCAAATTTTTTTGTCAACCGGGACACCAATAGTGCCCGTTCCTTCTGACCTATTTCTGCAGTGTATGGCATTGGATGATCATCATGTGTTTCCGCCATCTGCTCTTTCATTGGAGAATTATAAATCGGGGGAGATAGAGGACGTACCTCTACCTCGTCAATAGGATTGTCTTTTGTCGGCTCTACTGGTGTCCCGATTGATGCTTTCTCTTCTTCTTTGGTCTCTAATTGTGCTATGCCTTCAGTCTTTTCTTTAATTTCTTGCATAGCTGCTCTGAGTGCTTCTTTTGCTGCAAGTAGTTCATTACCAATTTCTGCTACATGATCCATATTTTCACTGTAACTCGCTGCAGGTTTTCCATTGGTGATGTTTAACTGTTTCGTGAGCTCCTTAGTTTCATTCATGTATTTGTGTTCCCATTCTTCTCGTAGGGTTTGCTCTTGTTTCCGCAGATCTGCATATTTCTCAATCTGATCTCTTAACTCTTTCTGGTCAATAGTTGTAGTCTCTTGTTTTTTGATAGGCTGGTCATATAGTAATGCCTTCATCAGTTATTTATTGCGGCTGCGTAAGCTATCGTTTTCCTCCATATACACCTTAAGTTGTGTTTCGAGCAAGTTGCTTCGAGCTTTCATTCTCTCTTTGTCGGCTTCACTGGCTTCATGTAATCTTTGTAAGTCTGTCAGTCATGCTTGGAGTTGATGATGTTGGTGCATCAATGTATCACATTGTGTTTTTACTGCGAGTAACTCCATTCCTTTGGCTGTAATCTCTTTCTGGGCCTGGATGAGCTCTGCAGACAATTGTTCACTCATAACTTGAAACTGATTCTTTTCCCTCATGGCCTTGTCATAGTCCACATCTGATTCCATCATTTGTTGTTGTGTATCCATGGCCGTCTGGATCATTTGCTTGACAACCGGTTTCAATTGAGTAACATCCACATTTAACCATGTGGTAGGGATGCTAGGTTCTTCACCTGTTGTGACATCTTTTCCTTTTGCCACGTGTAAAGTGGTATCATGGGGCTGTCGAATATGGAGCTGTATCCCAGCCTCCTTGTGGTCAATCTTACCTTGAGGTGTATCATGAGGCACTTCAATCACGATTTGCTCTTTATTTTGTTGTAGGCCTGCGTCCTAGTTCACTGGAGTTTGTATTTCCTCTTTGATAGGTGGCACTACATCTTTATTAGTCATTTGAACTTCCTTGATGCTTATCTTTGACTTATCATTCAATTGAATTACGTGCACTGGTTCAGTGGATTCTTCCATGCTCTTTGTGTTTGCATGTTGGTTGTCAGGTGTGACTTCGACTTGATTGATCTCTGTCCAGTCCTCATTGTGTGTTTCTGTTTGTATGTCAGTATCCAGGGTGTCCTTTTCAGGGCTTGATCCCTCATTAGAGCTTGATTCCTCCAACCCTATTTCTTTGTATCTGGAAGGTACTTTATGAGTATGTTCTTTATCCTTCTGTTTCTTTTCTTGGCTTGCCTGTCTGTAATGGTGACCTTGAATATTCAAATTTACTTGCCCCCGCATATACTGATGCATTTCTTCCAGGGCTGCAGAGAGGTCTCTCTTGGTTATTGGCTGCTGTGTCATAGGAATCTTCGGTAACACATGTGTTCTTTTTTATTGTGGTGTCTCTTGAGCTTCTTCTTCTCTTAGGCGTTTAGTTCCTCTCATAGGTGTCTTTGAACTGGTTCCTACTTCTTCAATCGTTATGGCTGTTTTCTTTTTCTTCGGAACAGTTGCTGACTTGGCATATTTCGCTAGCTCTGTTGATGTCGGCTCAAGCGTAAGCAATTCTTCATGTCAAGTGCCTCATAAATGAGTAGGGTCAAGGCCGAACTACCATTCAGAAACTTTTTCTGACCCCACTTTTTCTTTGCTTCAAATAAGCGGTCTTGAACATATGGAGTCATGTTCACTTTATTTCCCACTTGTCTCATAGCGTGTGAGAGTAGTTGCACAACAATCTTTTGAGGTGTTGTGTATCTATGCATACTTGGAAAGCAAAAATGCTGGTGAACTAAGCGAACAAAGTCTTCAATATCCATTCTGTTGATTTCCAAAAATGTTCTCTTTTTCGGATCATGTCATTCATCATTGACATTCGTGAGTCCCTCTTGATTCCATCCGAAAGCTCTGTTAATTAGCTCATGAGTGAATTGAATGGTTTTCCATGCACCCACTTTATCCAGTACTCTTGCCTCTGGGACTGAGATCTTATTCGATGCCGACTGGAGTGTATTCATCACTTGTGTACATCTCTGAAAATCTGGCAAATATATTGGAAGTCTTAAGAATGCATCAATTCCAGCTTGAGTCCAGACATCTGTCATACGCGGTAATCCTTGTATGATCGTCTTGAAATCTTATGACATGATGGGAAAGTAGTGATCCTTGTCCATAATCTTGATGGTCGCCATGAAAATGAGTTCGGACACTGGTTGGTCATCCAGAAACCAATGACCTCTTGCCTTAGTTATCGATTCCAAGGGAAGAAGTTGGATTTATTCTTCTTGCGTTGCCTCGGAATTGGATGATGCCATCTGCACTCAATATATAGTAGTAGTTAGTGGCAAACTGGTATCAAGAATCATCTTTCACTTATCCTCCTTGAATTTGGCAACTCTCCGAGTGGATTGTGTCGTCCCTTCCCCGTGGGTGTGAGAAAGGTAATACTTGGGATTTCATTCTTATTTACATGTTTTATGTTTTTGCCTGAAATAAAAACAGATAAGTTGGTTCATAGCCGAAGCAGTTATTAATTTTTGAGCGATTTTCTTAGATTATGTACATGTGCTCTCCTATTTCCCAAGAGGGAAAATGTGCTTCACTATCCTGAAATAGAAGAAAATTGTGTCGAATGCTTGGCCTTGTAATGTGGCCCTATTATGCATACTTTGGGTTCTGGTAACTCCAAATGTGTGCAACTCGAATTATTTGGTAGAAGTATACAGCTTGTCTTGTCCTTCGGCATCCAAATCTGCTTTATTCTGTTGGGACAGACTGTGCTCCCAACACTCCTGGTGAATGCGATGCTTCTCATATGGTGCTTCTGCTTTGGCTGATTTTTGAGTCTTGGGATGATGTGTGAATCGTATGTAGACTCCAGCTCTATCCTGTAGCCATTTATCTTCTGTCGTTTTGCCTTTAGATCATACTGATTCTCCTTGTTCCTTGACTTGTCCTTTTTGGTGATTGCTCTTTGAGTAAATGACTTGGGAATCCATATTTGTGTTCGGGCCGGCTGAGCAGCTACCACCTTCTTGGGAATCCATATTCTAGCAATTCGTTGTGGTCCTCGGTGTCCAAAGTGATTTTCCTGCTTGTTTGAAGGGTCATTCTGATGTCGATAATGTTTCTGTTGTTGAAGATATACAGCCACTTGATGCTTCCTTATCCAAGCCTGTCTAGTGTAAAGAATGGGGTATATTCTAACATGTGCAGACTTGTGATGATCTTGAGAACTAGTCTCTCATGTGCGTGGTTTTTCACTAAGGCTATTTTCAGATAGAATGCTACTCTTGTGCTAGATTAGAAGATGGTGTGCAAGCGGAATTCAGTGTATCCTCACATGAAGTACCTGATGAAGGGGTTTCCATAGTGCTAGTGAACATACATTCATCATCGTGTTCATTCAAGTGAGTTTTTGGTTCTATACGTGAAGCTTTGATTGGTCGTTCGTCTAGCATGCTGAATACTTCACGATGTCCTATCTTGGCCGAGATGTATCCTAAGGCCAATTGAATAGTCACTTCATATTCGTATATCCAGTCTTGACCTAACACGAGCTCTTCTAATAAATCCTGGTCGTGGCATACTAAGAGTTTATGTTTGTTGCTCTAGCACAATGGTGAGAACCACGTTAAGAAGCTTCACCTCCTTAGTGTCAATCCGCGGAAGAGATAGGAGTGATATGAAGATCGTGAATGTGAGATGAAGTGGGAGTGAAGGTGAGAAGCATAGAAATGCACACACACATACACACACACTACGAAGAGACAAGCAAGACACAATGGAAGGTGAGAAATCCACTCTATTGCTCAAGAACACTATTACAAACTCAAAATAACTCTAACCTCAAACAAGCTAACCTCAAAAATGAGCTCTCTAGCTCTTTTTATAGTTTCTAGACTAGTTTTGACCGGTTTCACATCTAGTGACCGGCATAGTTAAAAATTAGGTCCTAGATGCTATTTAGAAGGGTAAACGATGTCTAAAAATAACAAAAATTGATACGCTTGTTCTACCTAAGCTCCTCAAGCTCGAGGACTCCTTGGCTTGCACAAAATGGAGCTATGGATTACAAAATGGGGTTTTCTATGTTACATATGTTACAATAGTGATAAAAATCACTGTTGGAGGTTTTTGGAAAGTATTTGAAAACATAATTCTTTGAAAAAAGATTTGACTGGCTCCCTGCTCTGTCGTTACATGCTTCCGCGTCTTCTATGCCTCTGGCTGCTTCCAACACCCCCCTCCCTCTCGCTTCTGTCGTCCCTGACAGAACCTTGTTGTGAGGTCTGCCGGATATAGTTCTGTAGGAGGTCTTGAGCGAGGGTGTGCTCGGAGATACGAATGCCTCGGGCCAGGTCGGCCTCGAGTTTCTCCTAGTCGATTGGTTGCGGTTCTTCCGGTGGCGGGAGCTGATAGTGTGTGGAATAGACCATTCGTTCACAGGCAAATAATTGTAATAAATATGTAGGCCTGCTTATGAATACCTCTGAATGGTATTCCCAGAAGCCGGTTGTGAACATCTCTTTGAACGTCTGCTTGTAGCACGCCGGTAGGTACTTTATTCTGCAGTGCCAGGCATAACACACCCATAGCGATGGCGTTGTACTCATATCATATACCAGGTCAAAATTGCCATGCTCAAAGCCCGGGGTGTTGACATGTGGTGCCTTGACGCGTCGGAAGACTTTAAAAATCATTTGCATCATGTCAAAGATTTTGACAGTCATATGCGCTGCTATATCATCCATATGCTTTAGTCTAGGGAGCCAGTGGCGAATTGTAGCCATCATGTAGCCAACAGTTGGTAACTCAATGGGTGGCTTAAAATAGGGGTAATTCAACCAGTCTTGGCACTGCTTATTGTTTTGTACCTTAATAGCAAAGGCAGTCCAGGAGCGGCGTCGTGGCACTGGTCCCCAACACGGGTTGTACTTCAAATGCAAAGGTGCCTTTACCCATGTACTCATCATTTCTGGATACTGCTGTAATAACTCTTTGCGCCACTCTGGTTGATAGATCACTCCTTGCTGCGCATCCAGAGGCAAATCATCCGCCTCGAACTAAGTCGCATGCGATGGTTTCTTACCTGTCTCTTTCTCAATGGCTAACTGGTATTCGGCCATTAACATGAAATACGGTTTATACTGTAGCTCGTGCCCAGATATGTATCGTCGTGGGGCCAAATGAGCAAAGAATGGAGACTGTAATATTCTTTCTTCTATCATCGCCATGGCATGTAATTGTGCCTCTACTCTAGCTGAGTGCGTTGTTCCAAGTTCCTCAATAGTCTTCATCCACGCGAGGGTCGGAAGTTTGTACGTCATCTGACCTTCGGCCGTGACGCGTCCGCCTGGGATGGGTTGTGGCTCGTATGCCTCTTCAAACGTTTCCTCCACCAGAATGGTGACCGTTTCTTCCTCAGCTGGAAGCTCAGGTGGGGAATCTGGCCTTGGTGGTGCTTCATATACTGCAATCCTTGATTCAAGGTTTGATACCTGGGCCCGTAATGCGTTGAGTTCCTCTAAGATGTCAGGAGAGGGGTCCACAGGTGCTGGTATGTCTTGGTGTGCCGGTTCTCGTAACTGGAGTAATTTATGATCTTCTTTGAGTTTCTGTAACTCCTCGTTCATGCGGTCGTATTCATCTAGTAATCTTACATGATCGTCTAGCAGCATCCTCATCGAGTCTGAGGGAATGGCTTTGAACCTGCTAGGACTGAGTGGTTGATCTGGGTGGTCGAGCGCTGCTTCTAAGTTTTCTCGGTTCTGATCCTGTAAGCGCTGGTTTTCTTCCTTGGCGGCTGCTAGGTGTCTTCGTAGTAAGCCCATGTTTCGTGTTAGCGTGGCATTGCGGACTGTCTGGGCTCTTAATAAGTTATCCAAGTCAGCAGTGGCTTCCTTGGTCTTTTCTTCACTTTCTAGTTCCAATTTGTGATATGCCTCGCGTAATTCCTGGTATCGGGTGTTCAGAGAGGCATTCTCAATAGACAATAAATTAAGCTGCGACTGTAAGTCAGTGGTTGTCCTCTGCAGCTGCTGATAATTATCACCAAGAGATGTGAACTCATCTCTTACTTGCGTCATACACATGAACATCTGTCGGAATGCAGTATCTACAGTGGGTGATAGTATTAATGGGGTGCTAAATGAAGATGCAGTTGGTGTAGATGCAACGGGAATGGGGAATGGGGGTGGGAAGGTGGATGATGTAGTGATTGTTGAAAATTGTGATGTGCCTAAAAATGTTTGTGCCGTGAGTGAAGTGAGTGATGGTGCAGTCCATGTCAGTGGACGTATCTAGTGCGGTGACCGTGAATATGGGTGTGATCGTGGGTACTCGTGCTGGTGTAAATACGGGATTTACAAAGGTTGAGGGGTAATTTACAAGGGGGCTGGCTGGAGCAGCTTGGTAGAAAGGGGAAAGAGGGGTTACAGTGGGTCTGGGAGGTGAGACGGGGGAGAAGGTTAATGGCAATGGGAATGGGAAAAGGGGTCTTGGAGTTGTGGGGAAAGATGGAAAAGATTGATGAAGGAATGGGTTGGATAGAAAGGTGGGTGTGGGAGGGGGTAGACTAGGGCTAATGGGTGCGGGAATTGTGGGGTTAGTGGTCGTAAAGACAATTTCTGCAACACCACCGGCGAATGAAGATGTTGGTCTGGGGGAAGGAGGGTGAAGAGGGGAGGATGGATGGACGGGCGGTGAGAGAGGAGCGGTTGGGGTGGTCGGTACTTCAGTGACTACTGAGGGTTGTACAGCTGTAGCGCGGGGTGGGGAATCTACAAAGATGGTTTCTACAGCCAACGAACTTTCGGGGACGAGGCGTGCCTCCCTGGCTTGTTCAGAAGACTGTGCTCCTGTTGGTACACGAATGTATTCGTCGGGCTTTGAAAGTAGTCGTACTCTGCGGGGGTCAAACTGTGGTAGTGGCTTTCGTTGCAAGTACCTGAGGGCTTCGTTGGAGCCTACTGATTTGACTAACTCTCTAAATCCTTTGATGTATGCGTCTTCGAATCCGCCTGTGATGAGTTCTTGTTCTATTATTGTTTGACTCTCTTCCTCTGTAAGCTTTTTGCGTGCCCAAACTTTTTCCATAGTTCTATACAGCTTCTTGATAGCTAGTGTGTAAGCTGCTGCTTCGTAAGTTTCATCTTCATGGGTACTTGTATCACCATGTGTGTCTGTTTGTTGGCCTTGGCCATCTGTCTGTTCATGCTCTTGGGATTCCTGTGTTCCCTGGCTAGCTTCGTCGTCTCCTTCGTCGTCATCGGTTGCTGTTCTTTCGTCATCAGAGCTGGATACGATCTGTCCTTGTGGCTGGTCCCTGGGTGTGGTAGGGTAGCTAGGCCTTTCAAATTCTTGAGAAAACAATTGTCCTTCTGAAAACTAGAACTCATTGGAGAATGCATCGGGCATCTCAAAATCAAAAGTTTGGTCCAGTGGCTCTGCTTGTCCTGCTTCTAAATGGGGTATTGGAAAAGAGAAAGCTTCCGCACCAATAGTGGTGGGAAGTTCAGCTGCTGTGGTGATAGGTTATGTGGTTGTGGCTGCTTGGGGTGCAACAGTACTGGTGGTGCCCTCCGGCGTAACTAGTCTTGATAACCGTATACGAATTGGTGGTACCGTGGGAGTGGCTGCTGTTGGTGATTGCTCTGGAGATGGTTGTGGCGAGGGTGATTCTGGGACTTGTAGGCACGGGATAGTACCTCTCATCCGCTTTCCGGCTCTGCCTTTGCTAGACTTTCTAGCCTTCCTAGTGGTGCCTTTAAATGCTTTCAGTTCCTCACTGGTCATGGCATGCTCAATTGGTAAGTCATACGCCAAGCACATATATATGATCCTGGTGAGGGCGCAGCATCCATTGATTACTTTCTTTCGCTCCCACCTATGTTGTGCCAAATAGAGCTGATCAATTATCTAGCTGGCTAGATCAACCGTTTGAGGTCCAGTACATGCTAAGTATAAACCAAACCAGATTCTCTTGTGGGGCATGGTAAAACGATCCTGAGCTGGGAAAGCAAAGTGATGCATGCATATCCGTAATGGCTTAGAGAGCTCAGGTGTTATAGCAGAAATATCCTCCCACTTAGTTACGTCACCACGTTTCATCTGCTCTGGGACTAGCCGTTCTCTCTCCGTCGGAGCGTGTGTTCCATGTATTTTCAGAGCTGCGCGAATTAAATCTTTAGACAAATAAAACCTTCTGATGGAGGATCATTTACCAAGGATGGTAACATGAATGTGCTAGGTAGATCCTTGTTCTCTGAAGCCGTTAAGGTGGTTACCAAGTAAAAACATCTGTAAAAATCAGGTTTAGGCAGAGGGTCACTAAAATATTCTGTAAATCCCGCTCGTGCCCAAACATGCGTTAGATCTTGTGTATTCTGTAGTCCTTCAAATTCTCTTGCAAGGAACTGGTACTTGGTCCATGTGCGAAGATCAAATGCCAAATTGGCCTCAAATATGAAATCAGCGTCTGCTAAGGGTCCTGCTAGGCCTTGAAACCAGTGAGAGTTACGATGAATCTTCTCCCTATATCCTCTAGGAGGATCGTCGATTGGCATGGGTCCTGGAAAACCTTGTGTTGAGCCCATCAAAGTCATGTTGGTCAAAGTCAACTGCAGTCACAGTCAACTGGTCAAAGTCAACTGGTCAAAGTCAACAAAGGGCAAGGTCAAAGTCAACAGGTGCAAAGTCAAAGTGCGTAAGTGCAGGTGTCAAAGTGCACAGGTAGTGCACAATGAATTGTCCACAAAGGGTAAATTGGAGGAAATGGGTTGCAGGGTGCAGAGGTATTTTCTCTAATTTCCCTAAGGTTCAAAGTGTGTTTTAAAGTGTTTTGGAAGGTTCAGGTGAACCCCCTCTTATGTGCAAAAGTGAAGACTTAAAAGGAAACATGAAGGTATGTGAAGCGGCAAAGTGTACGCACAGGTGAAAGTATGGCCCCCCATTAAAATTTTTGGTTTTAGACTAAAGTCACTACATGACAAAACAGTGAGTCGTTGGCTGCCACTTGTGAGGACAATCTTGGGGCATCAAAGAGAGCACCAAGATACCATTGCAGTTAGAAGCGTACGTGATCGACACACTCAAATCAAGGCAAGGGCCATTCTTGGACCAATCTTAGAGTAAGTAAGAGAGCATAGTCTAAGGAAGCAAGAGAGAGAAGTGCAAGAGTCACCAGTGCGACGACGTAGAGAAGTGGAAGTGAAGGAGTGCATAAGGAGTGCCTAAGGGATGGTGCAGAGAGCGCTAAGCTAGTCCCCCCCAAGTATCTCAAGGTCCCATTACAATGGATGTGTGCCGACAGAAGGTATTCACTCCTCCCCCCTTTGTGGAAGCTTGGTGCAAGGTGTGCACAAGGATAAGCTTGAAGCAGGTGGAGGTCTGGTGCAGAGGAGCCGGCAGCAAGAAGACTTGGGATATTTGGTATTTTGTGATTGGGCACTCTGTGTGGGGTTGTGCACAGAGGTATTGGCTTGTGTTGCTCTAGCACAATGGTGAGAACCACATTAAGAAGCTCCACCTCCTTAATGTCAATCCGCGGAAGAGATAGGAGTGATATGAAGATCGTGAATGTGAGATGAAGTGAGAGTGAAGGTGAGAAGCATAGAAATGCACACACACATACACACACACTACGAAGAGACAAGCAAGACACAATGGAAGGTGGGAAATTAGCTCTATTACTCAAGAACACTATTACAAGCTCAAAATAGCTCTAAGCTCACACTAGCCAACACTAACCAACCTCAAAAATGAGCTCTCTAGCTCTTTTTATAGTTTCTAGACTAGTTTTGACCGGTTTCACATCTAGTGACCGGCATAGTTAAAAATTAGGTCCTAGATGCTATTTGGAAGGGTAAACAGTATCTAAAAATAACGAAAATTGGTACGCGCATTCTACCTAAGCTCCTCAAGCTCGAGGACTCCTCGGCTTGCACAAAATGGAGCTATGGATTACAAAATGGGGTTTTCTATGTCACATATGTTACAATAGTGATAAAAATCACTGTTGGAGGTTTTTGAAAAGTATTTGAAAACATAATTATTTGAAAAACGATTCGACTGGCTCCCTGCTCTGTCGTTACATGCTTCCGTGTCGTCTGTGCCTCTGGCTGCTTCCAACACCCCCCTCCCTCTCGCTTCTGTCGTCCCTGACAGAACCTTGTTGTGAGGTCTGCCGGATATAGTTCTGTAGTAGGTCTTGAGCGAGGGTGTGCTCGGAGATACGAATGCCTCGGGCCAGGTCGGCCTCGAGTTTCTCCCAATTAACGGGTTGTGGTTCATCGGATGGTGGGAGTCTGTAATGTGTGGAATACACCAACTGTTCACAGGCAAATAATTGCAATAAGTGGGTCGGCCTGCTGATGAACACTTCAGAGTGGTATTCCCAAAAGCCGGTTGTGAACATCTCTTCGAATGTCTGCTTGTAGCACGCCGGTAAGTACTTGACTCTGCAATGCCAGGCATAACACACCCGGAGCGATGGCGTCGTACTCATGTCATATGCGAGATCCAAGTTGCCATGCTCAAAGCCCGGGGTATTAACATGTGGTGCTTTGACTCGCCGGAAGACTTTAAATATCATTTGCATCATGTCAAATATCTTGACAGTCATATGCGCTGCTATATCGTCCATATATCTCAAGCGAGGGAGCCAGTGACGAATCATTGCCATCATGTAGCCAATTGTCGGTGGTCCTGTAGGTGGCCTGAAATATGGGTAGTTCAGCCAGTCTTGGCACTGCTTATTGTTTTGTACTTTGATAGCGAAGACAGTCCAGGAGCGGCGTCGTGGCACTGGTCCCCAACACGGATTGTATTTTAAATGCAAAGGTGCCTTAACCCATGTGCTCATCATTTCAGGGTACTCCTGTAAAAGACGTGTACGCCAATCTGGTTGATAAATAGTGCCTTGTTGCGCATCCAGTGGCAAGTCTTCAGGCTCAAATTGAGTTGCATGTGATGGCTTCTTGCCAGTTCGCTTCTCTATGGCCAGCTGGTATTCGGCCATTAGCATAAAGTACGGTTTGTATTGAAGCTCATGCCCGGAGATGTACCTGCGTGGGGCCAATTGAGCAAAGTAGGGAGATTGCAAAATTCTTTCTTCGATCATGGCCATAGCATGTAGCTGGGCCTCGACTCTAGCTGAGTGCGTTGTTCCAATTTCCTCAATAGTCTTCATCCATGCGGGGGTCGGAAGTTCATACGTCATCTGGCCTTCAGCCGTGACACGTCCGCCTGGGATGGGTTGTGGCTCGTACGCTTCTTCAAATGTTTCCTCCACTGGGATGGTGACCGTTTCTTCTTCAGCCGGAAGTTCAGGTGGTGAATCTGGCCTTGGTGGCGCTTCATATACTTCAATTCTTGACTGAAGAGTGATTACCTGGGCCCGTAATGCGTTGAGTTCGTCGAAAATTTCAGGGTCCACAGGTGCTGGTAATTATGCTGCTACTTGTACTTGTTGTGTTGCCGGTTCTCTGAGCTGTAGTAGCTTGTGATCTTCCTTTAACTTCTGATGCTCTTCGTTCATTCGATCATAGTCCTCGAGTAGTCGAACATGGTCATCTAGCAACATCTTCATTGCTTCGGATGGGATTGCCTTGAATCTGCTAGGACTTAAGGGTTGTTCTGGATGGTCCAATGCCGCTTCCAAATTCTCTCTATTCTGCTCTTGGAGTCTCTGGTTCTCCTCTTTTGCTGCGGCTAGGTGTCTTCTTAGTAAGCCCATGTTTCGTGTTAGCGTTGCATTGCGGACTGTCTGGGCTCTTAATAAATTATCCAAGTCAGCAGTGGCTTCCTTGGTCTTTTCTTCGCTTTCTAGCTTCAATTTGTGATATGCCTCGCGTAATTCCTGGTAGCGGGTGTTCAGGGAGGCATTCTCTATAGACAATAAATTAAGCTGCGACTGTAAGTCATTGGTTGTCCTCTGCAGCTGCTGATAATTATCACCAAGAGATGTGAACTCATCTCTTACTTTTGTCATACATATGAACATTTGTCGGAACGCATTATCTACAGTGGGTGATAGTATTAACGGGGTGCTAAATGAAGATGCAGTTGGTGTGGATGCAACGGGAACGGGGAATGGGGATGGGAAGGTGGATGATGTAGTGATTGTTGAAAATTGTGATGTGCCTAAGAATGTTTGTGCCGTGAGTGAAGGTAGTGATGGTGCAGTGGGTGGTGAGATGTCCATGTCCGTGGACGTATCTAGTGTGGTGACCGTGAATAGTGGTGTGATCGTGGGTGCTCGTGCTGGTGTAAATACGGGATTTACAAATGTTGAGGGGTACGTTACAGGGGGGCTGGCTGGAGCAGTTTGGTGGAAAGGGGGAAGAGGGGTTACAGTGGGTCGGGGAGGTGAGACGGGGGAGAAGGTTAATGGCGGGGGGAATGGGAAAAGGGGTCGTGGAGTTGTGGGGAAAGATGGAAAGGATTGGTGAAGGAATGGGTTGGATAGAAAGGTGGTTGTGGGAAGGGGCAGATTAGGGCTAATGGGAGCGGAAATTGTGGGGTGAGTGGTCATAAAGGCGGTTTCTGCAACACCACCGGCGAATGAAGGTGTGGGTCTGGGGGAAGGAGGGTGAAGAGGGGAGGCTGGATGGACGGGTGGTGAGGTCGGTACTTCAGTGACTACTGAGGTTTGTACAGTTGGAGCACGGGGTGGGGAATCTACACAGATGGTTTCAACTGCCACCGAACTTTCGGGGACGAGGTATGCCTCCCTGGCTTGTTCTGAAGATTGTGCTCCGGTTGGTACACGAATGTACTCGCCGGGCTTTGAAAGTAGTCGTACTCTGCGGGGGTCAAACTGTGGCAGTGGCTTTCGTTGCAAGTACCTGAGTGCCTCGTTGGAGCCTACTGATTGAACTAATTCTTTGAATCCTTTGATATATGCGTCTTCGAATCCGCCTGTGATAAGTTCTTGTTCTATTATTTTTTGGCTCTCTTCCTCTGTCAGCTGCTTGCGTGCCCAAACTTTTTCCATAGTTCTATACAGCTTCTTGATAGCTAGAGTGTAAGCTGCTGCCTCGTAAGTTTCATCTTCATAGGTACTTGTATCGCCATGTGTGTCGGTTTGTTGGCCTTGGCCATCTGTCTGTTCCTGCTCTTGGGATTCCTGTGTTCCCTGGCTAGCTTCGTGGTCTCCTTCGTCGTCATCGGTTGCTGTCCTTTCATCATCGGAGCTGGACACGACCTGTCCTTGTGGCTGATCCCTGGGTGTGGTAGGGTAGCTAGGCCTTTCAAATTCTTGAGAAAACATGTGCCCTTCTGAAAACCGGAACTCATTGGAGAATGCATCAGGCATCTCAAAATCAAACGTTTGGTCCAGTGGCTCGGCTTGTCCTGGTTCTAAATGCGGTATTGGAAAAGAGAAAGCTTCCGCACCGATAGTGGTGGGAAGTTCAGCTGCTGTGGTGATAGGTTCTGTGGTTGGGGTTGCTTGGGGTGCGATATTACTGGTGGTGCCCTCTCTTACCACTGGTCTAGATAACCTTATGCGGATAGGTTGTACCGTGGGAGTGGCTGCTGTTGGTGACTGCTCTGGAGATGGTTGTGGAGAGGGTGATGCTGGGACTTGTAGGCACGGGATAGTACCTCTCATCCGCTTTCCGGCTCTGCCTTTGCTAGATTTTCTAGCCTTCCTAGTGGTGCCTTTAAATGCTTTCAGTTCCTCACTGGTCATGGCACGCTCAATTGGTAAGTCATACGCCAAGCACATATATATGATCCTGGTGAGGGCGCAGCATCCATTGATTACCTTTTTTCGCTCCCATCTATGTTGTGCCAAATAGAGCTGATCAATGATCCAGCTGGCTAGATCAACTGTTTGCGGTCCAGAACATGCTAAGTATAATCCAAACCAGATTCTCTTGTGGGGCATGGTAAAACGATCCTGAGCTGGGAAAGCAAAGTGCTGCATGCATATCCGTAATGGCTTAGAGAGCTCAGGTGTTATAGCAGAAATATCCTCCCACTTAGTTACGTCACCACACTTCATCTGCTCTGGGACTAGCCGTTCTTTCTCCGTTGGAGTGTGTGTTCCATGAATCTTGATGGCCGCTCTGATTAAATCCTTTGAGAGATAAAATCTTTTGTAAGATGGATCATCCACTAAAGAAGGCAAAATAAAGGTTCCTGGGATGTCCTTATTCTCTGAGGCCAGCAAAGTGGTGATTAAGTAATAACACCTATAAAAGTCAGGTTTGGGCAGAGGATCACTGAAATACTCCGTGAAGCCGGCTCTAGCCCAAACATGAGTTAAGTCCTGGGTGTTCTGTAGGCCTTCGAATTCTCTTGAGAAGAATTGATACTTGCCCCATGTGCGGTCATCAAATGTCATATTTGCTTCAAAAATGAAGTCAGCATCAGCTAATGGTCCTGCCAGGCCTTGGAACCAGTGAGAGTTATGGTGTATCTTCTCTGTGTATCCGATAGGTGGGTTATCGATTGGCATGGGTCCCGGAAATCCTTGGAACTCTGGCGGTGGAGCGGTCGGGTGGGATTCTGCGCGTAAAACATTGAGGGGCACCGCAGCCACGCTGGGGCCTGCTTCCGATGGTCTTGCTTCGGTTTGCATGATGACTGGTGAGCTAATGGAAAAGATCTGCTACAAAAGATTAACACATTAGTATGGAAATTAATTATGATCCCATTAAGGTGAGACCGCAATCCCTTTCCATAACCGATGCGTAACCCGTGTAGCCAAATGTCGTGAAGTGATTGATGCAATGATCTTTTTGCAGAGCTAATGCAGGTCTCTAGACGCTTACAAGCTTCAAATTATGCATACATTTCTTGATGAGCTTTTATTATGCATGATGTGGGGTTTGGGTGTATGATTTTATACAAGGTTTGGTTGAGGGTGAATTAGTACAAGGGTGGAGTTTAAACGGGGCGGGAGAATTGTTAGATAAGGGGGTACAAGAAGACGTTTGGATACGTTTAGGTATCCATTTCCTAAGAGTCTTGGAGTGGGTGGTATGTTTCTGCTGAGGAACAAAAAGCGGTATCGGGTTTGGTGGTATTGAAGGATGAAAAGGTTTTCGAGGGGTATATATTACATGGCTTGAGGGTTGAGATATAATACATTGTTTGGGTACCCAAATCTGCATGGATGTGGGTCTATGGATAAGGTATTTCTTGGCGATCCAAATCTGTCGAGTATTGATGCTTGTAGAAGAAGATCGAGGGGACTTTGGATGCTGATTCTGCTTCTGTTGAAACTTTGTCCTGCTCTCTTCCGCAGTGTTGCTGATAGCCTGTGGTTGCTGTCCTTTTGGCACCCATATTTGTTTTGTGCCACTTGTTCTGTGATGTTGATACTGCTGCTTTCCTTGTCGTGTATGGTGGTATCGTTGGTTTGGGTTCCTCTGTTGTGGTTGACTCCTTCGTGGTTGGGTTTGAGAGGTCCATTGGACGCTCTGCTTTGGAAAAGAAGGGAGATCCAACACTTGTGTGACCTGCCCATTAGGAAGTGATTCGCTCTTCATCTTTAATCTAGGCCAGTCCGCAGCAAGTTTGGAAGGATGAGCACCGCAAGGTGTTGTGCTCATTTGGCCGCTGATGCAACCCACCTGACCGCTGATTGTGTTCATCTGCCCTAGCGGTTGGGTAGCTGCCCTCTCTAGTTTGCAGGAAGCCCCAGGGAAGATCTCTTGTCGTCCTTCTGATTGACAATTGTCCCTAGCCAAGCCCGAGTGGGTTGGTGTAGACGTAACGTGACTGATCTGACCCAAGATCTTCCGGTCTTCCGTCGCATGCGTTTCACAGGGTCTAGGGTTACAACCCTCAATCGGAATGTAATTAAGGAAGTCAAGCGGTATCACTCGCTTTTGCTCTGAGGTTCCAATTTGTATGGAGCCTTGTCTAAGATTTAGGTCCACTGAGTGATCGTATAGCCAATCTTGGCCAAGGATTAGGGGTTCTATCAGGTTGTCATCATGGCACACTAGTAGCTTCGCTGTCATGGTCACATCCTTAATGAGGATAGGAAGGTCCACCTAACCCATGCAAGGGGTTTCCATGCCTCCTAGGCCTATGAGGTATGCCTCAATTGGCCGCATTTCTATTCCTGAATCCTTATAGTGGGACCATCTAATCGCACTAGTCGCAGCACCTGAATCAATTAAAGCCCTGAGCTCTTGGCAAGGGTTGCCGTGCTCTAGCCTGACTGTAATGAATGGTCTCCTGTCCACTATACTAGGATGAGTTCGTGACTTTACCTCACACATAGCCATGGGATATCTGGGTGTTGTATCCAGATGGTTATACTGCTCTCTCCCTAGTCCTTGTCTTCTCAACTTCATGTGTTTAATGCGTTCTATTGCTTCTGCCTTAGCTTCCGCTCGTATTCTATTTTCTTCCTCCTTACGCTTCTTTGCCCACGTGAGTCGTCTAAGCATATCCTCAGTAAGAGGTTCCTGATATAGCTTGACTCTACAGCCACTAATATAATTAGGCATTATATCTCCTTCTAAAGTGGCTAACTGTACTGCTCCACTTGTTGAGAGTCTGTTAATGATCATAGGTCCATAACCTCGCTTTTCTAACTTACGTGCGTGTTGCTTTAGCGTATATACTAGAACTAAATCTCCTTCTTTTAGGCCTTTATCTTTCACATGTGCATCAAAATACGCTTTTTGTCGCTTCTTCGCTGCATATATTCCCGTTGCTGCCTTGAGCCTGGTTTCTCCTAATCGTTCCAAGTCCATTATTCTTGCTGATAATTCATGGCCGGTCCACTGATGTTCTTGTGCAACCTTAAGGATCGGTATCAAGAAGTCCAAAGGAAGCACAGCATTCTGACCAAAAACCATCTGAAAGGGAGTTGCATTGAGTACGGTCTTGTAGGCCACTCGATATGCCCAAACAGCGTGGTGTAACTGTTTGTCCCAATCTGAACGTTTGTTGTTCACGAGTTTCGTCAGTACGTTACAAAGGATCTTATTAGTGCTTTCAGCCTGACCATTGGCCTGAGGATGATATGGTGCGGATTTCTTGTGAATCACCATAAAATCCTGTAACAGATATTCAATGACTTGGTTTAGAAAGTGAGTGCCTCGATCACTCACTAACTCTATAGGCAGTCCGTATCTTGTAAAGACATTTTCAAATAAGAATTTTGCAGTTGTGTGTGCATCATTCTTTTTCGTGGCTTTTGCCTCTACCCATTTCGTAAGATAATCTGTCGCAACAATAATGTATTCCGCATGTGTACCTTTTGCAGGGGGGTTAATGGGTCCTACAAATTCTATACCCCACTTAGAAAATGCACGTCTGCCCATCATGGGTTTCAATGGCATTTCATCTCTGCGAGTAGGAAACTGAGCTCTTTGGCACACATCGCATCTCTTGACATAGGTATGAGCATCCATGTGAAGAGTGGGCCACCATAACCCTGCAAAGAGGATGGCTTTGATTATCCTATCGGGTCCAAAATGACCTCCTGCAACACCTTGGTGTGCAGCCTCTAGTATGCTCAGATAATCGCTCTCATGAATACATTGTCTTAGATATCCATCTCGTCCTCTTTTGTATAGGTTATCGCCAATAAGTGAATAATCTTGAGCTTCCTGCTCTAGACTGCGTTGTCGAGCTAAGGTCATGCCTTGAGGGAATGTGTTTGTCCTCAAGTATGTCACTAATGGTTCACTCCAGTCTGGTGTGAGAGACACGTGATATAATGTAGCATGCTCTACTGGTGGTCTTTCACAACAAACATGGCATTCCTTACACAACCTGTGGACATCTGCTTCCATCGTAGGCCAATATACTCCTAATCTATGCAGAGTCTGTAATGTTCGATGTTTTGAATGATGTTGCTTTAATGCACCTATGTGTGCTAATTGCAACCAATTCGCATGTTCTGATTCATCTACACAACAAGCAAGAATCTTTTGATTATCCTGTTTATATATGCTTCCTGCCATTATTTGGTATCTTTGGGACTTGGTAATCTCTCCCTCTTTGATCTTTAACCTAGGATTCTTGGGTCCATATGTGAGAATAGGGACTATAGGCTTAGCCCATTCTGGTGCTATCTCAAGGTTAAACAAGTATGCATCTGGTAATTCATCCGCTACTCCTTGAGGAGCTTCTCCTGAGGTTAATCTTGAAAGGTGGTCAGCTCTAAGATGTGTCTTTCCTTTCTTGACTACGACTTCAAAATCATACTCCATGAGTAATAGAAACCAACGTATCAGTCGTCCTGTGTTACATGGTTTGTTGACTAAGTACAATAGGGCTTGATGATCCGTAAAGAACTTGAATTTGTTGGCCAACAAGTAGTGCCTGAACTTCTTTACTGTGTAGATCATCCCTAATCCTTCTCGTTCCGTCGTGGTGTAATTCCTTTCTGCTGCGTTCAATTGTCTGCTTGCGTAAGCTATGGGGAGATCTATGTTACCTTCATTCGTGGGTTGTGCTAATACACATCCTATGGCGTAATTGGATGCATCCACATGTACATGGAATGGCTTACTCCAATCTGGGGTAGTCAATATAGGTGCTGAGCACAAGCGTCGTTTAAGTTCATCGAATGAATTTTCACATTCATCTGTCCATTCGAAATTGGTTAAAAGAGAGTACAAAGGCTTGGCTATGATTGCATACATGTGTATGAATCTCTTTTAATAACCGCAATGGCCCATAAATGCCTGTACCTCTTTCACATTAGTTGGTCTAGGTAAATCTGCAATTACCTTCACCTTTTCTTCATCCATGGAGATTCCATTTTTTGACACAATGTGTCCTAGAATTTTGCCTTGTCTGACCATGAAAACGCATTTTTCTGGGTTCAAACAAACCTGATATTCTCGACATTTGTCAAATATTTGCCTTAACTCCGGGATATCGTCTGTCTTACACTTGAATGAGCGCATAGGTCATCGAGATAAACTTCCAAGCTCTTGCGTAAAAATTCCTTAAAAACATGACACATGAGTCGCTGGAAAGTGGCGGGTGCATTTGTTAAGCCAAATGGCATCACACGAAATGCAAATATGCCCCATTCAGTGGCAAATGCCATCTTGTGTTGGTCTTCTGGAGCAATAGCTACTTGATTATAGCCTGAAAATCCATCAAGAAAGCTGTAAACTTCCTTGCCCGCAACTCTTTCCAATAGATGTTCCGTGATAGGAAGAGGATAACTATCTCTAATCGTTGCGGCATTAACTTTTTGAAGGTTAATACACACACGCAATTTTCCATTCTTCTTGGGCACTACCACAATGGGGGATACCCATTCGGTATGCTCAATTTCGTAAATGAATCCTGCTTCTATCAGGCGATCTATCTCCTCTTTAATCTTCGCAGCGTAGTTATCATTGTACGTGTACGGTTTCTGTTTTGTCGGTTTTGCATCCGGAGTCATAGGGATTCTATGAGATGATATATCTGGATCTACTCCTTTCAAATCTTTGTAACTCCATGCAAAAACATCTCTATATTCGCGTAATAGGGCAACTAGCTCTTCTTCTTCTTCAGTTGTCAAATCATGCCCTATGTATGTGCATTTTTCTTCCTCTCCTTCTATGGCTACGATTATTTTCTTGGTTTTTTCTCGGTTATCATATACTTGTCCGTCATTCGCCTTTCTATTAGGCATTCGTACCATGATTCTTCTATCTTCGATTTCATATTTCTTGAAGTTCTCGGGTACTTCAAACAAAGATTCTTCTTTTTCTGACATGGTTTCTTTCTTCTTCCTTTTCTTGCCTTCACTCTTAGTAGTCACTTCTGTGGCTAATCTCACCTCATTCGTAATTTCCTCGTGTCTCTGAGGGTGAGTCTCTACTTCGTAGAAATATTCTTCCTCTGATGCAAATGGAGAGTCCATGATAATTGATTCTAAATCAAAATCACTTGCATCCTCAAATGCACCAGTGTTAGGTTCACACTCCTCTAAAATCGCATCGCACATGATTGGCTCTATCGTAAAAACTGAAATGTCATAGCCATCCTCGTCACAGTGGGGAGTCCATTGTTCTTCATTGATGGCTACATCCATGGTTGCTAGGATTTCTGCCCAACCATGGGGTTCAAACTCTTCGTCTGGGAATACTACAGGTGCATAGGCTGGATCTTGTAGGGTTCGTGGATGTTGTTCTGCACCTAAGGTCCTGGCTTCTAACCTTTCTTCCTCTTGTTTGGCTACTTTACACATCCATAAATGAGTATCCTCATGCAACCAAGAAGGATCTGATTCTAATGAGTGCACGGATTCTGTTTCTACTGGTGTCTTATGGATGGTATTCCATTGTATTGGGGGTACATCTCTATGTGAATAGTCTTTAAGATTGACTTTGGTAGTTACTCCTAAATGTTGCAAGTACAAAGAATTAGTTCCCCAATCTTGTACAATTTGCAACTGATGCATGAATGGTCGTCCCAATATCATCTCATAAGCATGGTTCTTTGCAAAGTCACAAATGGCAAAGGTATGCTCAAATTCTACACCACATGTGGTGAGAGATATACCTTCTAGTAAGCCTAATGGTTTTTCTATGTGTCCATCAGCCATTTGTAGCTTCATCCTGGTGGGTCTTAATGCTGGCTTACCCCAACGTTTCCATAAAGCGGTGGTAGCTATGGCTACTCCGGCTCCTGAATCTAAGATGGCTTTCGTGGTGTAGCCCTGATGGGTGATCGGAAGATAAGTGTTACCTTCCTCTCCTTCGCTCACATCTCCAATCTTTTCTACGGGTATCTCTGGTACCTTATCTTGTGATCCTATTGGTGAGGGAGTAGTAGCAAGCTCGGGGAATTGATTTGCTACATGCTTCCACAATTCTGGTTTTACCTTCAATAACTCCTCCAGAGTAAGGTTACATTGTACTTTGGTATTCTTGATCACTTCCGTGTTTCTAGGGATTACTGATTCTTCATTCCTCACTATTATCGTGGGTGCTCTCATACTAATAGACTTTGCTTCCCAAGGTCCTGTGAACTGAGGTAATTCTTGTAAAGAATTAGATTCAAATCTTGTGTGTTCAATCAGTTGTTCTTCCTCTACATCATCATATATAGAGGGAATGTCTTGGGGAAATTGTTCCTGCAAATCATCTATTTCTTGAATAGGAGGATGGGTTTCTTGTTCTTTTCTCCATTTCTCTTCTTGTATTTCTCTCAAAAATTCATGTGAGTACCTATGTATGGAAGACAAATTGTCTTGACTTTCTGTATTGGGTACTTGAGACAGGGATGGTGCATTCCTTTCCTGTGTCTCTGGGACAATAGGGTTCCTAGGCTGATCCTTTTTCTCTTTGCTTTCAATCAAGTATTCTAGCCTCTCCATTAGTCCTTGAAAGTGTAACTCCGGTTTTGCCATGTTATTCCAATTAAGATATCTAGAGGCTTCGAACAAAGCTTGTGCTAGTTCTACCATCTTCATGCAAAGTTTAGTTCTCTCAATTTCTAGATCAGCTCGAGGGTAGTTTTTGCTCATTTCAGCTACCTGAGGTCCCTCTTTTAAGCTAGCCTGATATGCACGAAACATCATGTCTAGATTCTCTGGTATGGGTTCCGCTAAAACTGATCCTGATTTTTGAGCTGGATTCTCTTGATTCAATTCTTGTGAAGTCAATTCTTGGATTCTGGCTCTAGATTCCTTTAAACTTCCTTCCAACTCCGTTATCTTTTTACTCCATTTTCTCTTTATTCTTTCTCTAGAATCTTTCCAAGATTTTGTCTTCTTACTGCTAGATTCTGCAACTTCACTGGTTTCGGCTACTTTCTCTTGATTAAGCTTTTGGTTCTGTAAGAGCGCCTGGGCTCTTGTTATAGCTTGGATAGGCACGTATGTAGGGTTGGATCCATCTGCGTTATTTACAATACCTATCACGTTGATTGGTGTCACATTCGGAGCATTAACAGGGTTCTTAGGACAATCTTTGATTATGTGCTCTTTGCCACAATCAGCACAAAAGCCTTGGATGTTATAGTACTGTGATTGTCCTGCTATCGGGGGGTGTGGACAATCCTTTATGAAATGATCTCCTTGGCACCTAAAGCATGGTCCTCTAGGGCCCTGTGGTCTCTGTTGTCTTAATTGGGGCCGTGGATTTGGGTTTGTGTACATCACATTAGCATAGTCGGGCTCCCAACTAGGTTCCACTGGTGGACTATCGTAATGATATGTCTCCACGTGTTCTGGTGACTCTGTGTAATATGCGGGTGGACTATTGACATGCGTAGAGTCAAAACTGTTTGAGTGTGGGTCACTCTCTGTGATCAAAGGTGAAGAAGGCACTAAGGCCCTACTTAGGTTCTCTTCTGCAGCAGCATATTTGACTGAGATGACATTCGCTGGTGGGGGTGGCTGCTGAGCTAAGACAGGTTGAGGTCTCTGTTGAGCCTGGTATGGGTAGTTCTGAGGAGGCCTATAGTAATAAGGCTGAGCATTGTATTGGCCTTGATACCTACCTGGCTGTGCGTATGCTTGCGGGTAGTTCTGTCTCACGGTTTGTTTGTTGTACGGGCAGTCCTGAGCCGTATGATTCGTGTATCTTCTCTCAATTGTACAGTATTGGCCACTAGGGTTGGCTTGTGGTTGTGGTGCATTGGGACACATATTTGCCAGATGATCACCACCACAGGTGTAACAACGCTTGTTTGTTAGCACCCTAGGTTTACTAGAAACTCCTAGTTTCTGGGCCACTTTTTCTGCTAGGTCTTCTATTGAGTTAGACAATTTTGTGGATGCTAGAGATGAACAGTCTGAGTCCTTATAGACCTTTGAAAGTTCCAACTCGTCTCCTAAGTTGTCCTCAATGTCTATGCATATTCTCACACATTGTTCTAGCGTTCTGGGTTCTTTTAGGTACACGTAGGAGCGTAGTTTAGAGCTCAACAAGCCATCTAGAAACAATGACACTTGCTTAGCTTGTGAGGGTAGCTCTTGCATTGGACATCGTTCAACATATTGTCTAAACCTACATCCTGCCAGTCTAACTGTTTCTTGAGGGGTTTGTTTAAAGCTGTGAATCAACGAAGACGTGTCATGTCTAATCCCACTTTTAGAGAATTCAGTGATGAATGACTCTAAAAAGTGATGGATGTCTCTAAATTGCCTTTGTTGCAATGGTTGGAACCAAGTTAAAGCGGTATTCTTTAACGTTAGTCCAAATGCGTTGTATTGTGTGAACATGTCTTCAACTTGTTCGGCTCTTAGTACTTGCTTGAATTCTGCGACGTGGTCGTAGGGATCTCTTGTCCCATCAAAATAATTCTTCATCGATTTTACTAATTGAGTGGGTCTCAATATTCTTGCGTGTTCATGTGGTCTAGGTAGAGGAAAATCATCTCTACCACCTGGTATTCCATGATCTCTTTGTCTATCCACTCTATTAGTGTCCGTGGTTGTTCTATCTCTCCCTATGGGATGAGCAAAGCTTACTTCTGGTCTCTCTTTATTTCCCTCTCTTTGATTTCCATGGGCTGAGGATGTTCCTGCCCCTTGTTGACTTGTATTCATGTTTGTTCTAGATGGAGGGAATACCAATTCTCCTCTCCATGTGTATGTGTTTTTAGCGCGGTCGGGTACCACAAAGACTCTTTCTGAAGTCTCATCCAGGTATACAACCTTTCCAGGTGTATCCGGGTCCTTGAATTCGTATATAGTGATGATACCTACCTCACTAAGTATCTCGGTCTTGTATCTCCAAAAGGCTTCATCAGTTTCTTTATTTACAAACAACTCTATGCTTCTGTTATCCTGAGGGATCCAATCCGGGATTAGTACTCGTGTCAGTACAGATTTCCCTCTAGGTGTTCTAGGTTCTTCTAATGGTTCTTTTCCTTGAGGTTTTGCTTCTGTCTCTAGTTGAATCACGCCAAACTCGTTGGTATTGTTTGGCTGCGTACTTAAGATGTACATTGTTCCTTCCTTGTCTATGTACGCGTCTCTCTCGAATTTCACCACTGGACGTTCCAATCCAATGGGTTGATCGGGGTTGTGCATTTGCACCACTTGCCTTCGCAAACCATCCTCATAGATGTGAGCACCTAATCGGTTGGTTCGGAGAAACTCTAGTTGTGTTCTATAGGGTCCTTCAGGTTTTTCTAAATAGGCTACATTCGACCCTCCTTCTGGTCTTTCTGTGCTAAATGCCATTTCTGAATCACTAGTATCTGAGCTCTCGTAGGGATAACTAGTGTTCAATTGTTGAGCCCACGATCGTGCAGTAGTTCTTACACTTGCCTCTGATGATCTAAGGCTTCGTCGGTCTGACTTACCTATATGTTTGCCCGATCTAAGGTTCATTAATTTTCTTCCTTGCACACTCAGTACACGTTCAGATCGTCACCGATTCTTTGTTATTAATTTCTTGATTCTTTTTAGATTTCTTTAGATTCTTGTCTTAATATATGCGTCAGGAATTCGACTTTCCGTTATAATTTTGAGTGCTCGTTCCGTCAGACTTAGGTTCTTTCCTTTAGGTTTTCGTGTCACACACCTTTACTTTAGTCTTGAACTTGAAAGAATTAAATATCTTGAACTTGAGGCGTTCCTATCGTCTTAATCCACAATGCTAACGTTTATCCTAAGCTATGAATTGACTGAGGGGGTTGAGTAATCTTCCAACCTCAAGTCAGCTTTTTCTGGTTGCTCTGATGCCCAAGAAGCCGCGCTTCCCAAGCTTTGTGCCCTTCACTGCCTTGCTTTGGTTGTCTTTGATTGCCCTTGCTAGACCTGGAAAAATCCAATATTAGACCAATTCACAGTTGGATGATCAAGCACTTAAGTACATACACCTTTTAAGTCCCTTCCCTTTTGCCCAATTTTTTAATGCTTGCCCCCTGGCTTTCAAGTCCCAAACTAGGTCAACCTCAAAATAGATTATCTAAAAATAGATGTAGTCAAGAGCTTTCTAACGAGCTATTAAGCTCGAAAAACGGACTTCGGATGAAAAAGTTATGACCGTTCAGGCCCTGGGGGGTAAAAACTGACAAATAGGTTTTTCTCCAAATATGAGCTAAGGGGGCTCCTATGAGTCTAATCACCCAAAAATTTCCCAAAAATAGCCCCAAAATTGGCCAAAAAATGAAACCCTAAAATTTGCGATGGGGGTGCACAATCGCGATGGTCTGAGATAATCGCGATGGTCTGGGACCGTCGCGATGGCGTGAGGGTGCACCGTCGCGATGATCTGAAATGCACCGTCGCGATGGTTTGAAATGCACCGTCGCGATGGCGTGAACTTGCACCGTCGCGATGGTCTGAATTTCCACGTGGCACCGTCGGCGCGATGGCGTGAGCCAATCGCGATGGCGTGACACAATCGCGATGGTCAGAGACCGTCGCGATGGTCTGGCCAAGTCGGCGCGATGGCGTGGGCCAATAGCGATGGCGTGACACAATCGCGATGGTCAGAGACCGTCGCGATGGTCCACCAAACAGTGATTTTTTGAGATGCAGCTATGGATTCCTAGAGGCGCTGGTGTCGCCTACACGCTGGTGTGGTCGCCTTCTCCAAATTCCGAACTTTGCAGACCATCGCGATGGTCTGACACAGTCGGAAATTTTTGACAGAAACTGAAAATTTTACCTTTTCCAAGCTTTCCTGATGCACTGGAGCTCTGGACCTGCAAGAAAACTCAAGAAAACAAAAGTACACACAAGCACAAAAGTTCTCTCTCACTCTCTCGCATGCACAAATGAGGGGAAATGAGGAGAATGGGTGGATATGGTGAATTTTTTGAGTTTTTTGGAGATGAAGATGATGATGCGGTGATGAAGATGGAGTGTGGGGGAGGTGAAAAACACTAAAAACTAAGTAAAAACAACAACAAAAACTGAAATTTTTACCTTCCAACACCACTTCTTGCTATACTCTTACCATCACACATTCGTCCTAGACTCGATCCCCGGCAACGGCGCCAAATTTGGTGTTGCTCTAGCACAATGGTGAGAACCACGTTAAGAAGCTCCACCTCCTTAATGTCAATCCGCGGAAGAGATAGGAGTGATATGAAGATCATGAATGTGAGATGAAGTGAGAGTGAAGGTGAGAAGCATAGAAATGCACACACACATACACACACACTACGAAGAGACAAGCAAGACACAATGGAAGGTGGGAAATTAGCTCTATTACTCAAGAACACTATTACAAGCTCAAAATAGCTCTAAGCTCACACTAGCCAACACTAACCAACCTCAAAAATGAGCTCTCTAGCTCTTTTTATAGTTTCTAGACTAGTTTTGACCGGTTTCACATCTAGTGACCGGCATGGTTAAAAATTAGGTCCTAGATGCTATTTGGAAGGGTAAACAGTATCTAAAAATAACGAAAATTGGTACGCGCATTCTACCTAAGCTCCTCAAGCTCGAGGACTCCTCGGCTTGCACAAAATGGAGCTATGGATTACAAAATGGGGTTTTCTATGTCACATATGTTACAATAGTGATAAAAATCACTGTTGGAGGTTTTTGGAAAGTATTTGAAAACATAATTATTTGAAAAACGATTCGACTGGCTCCCTGCTTTGTCGTTACATGCTTCCGTGTCGTCTATGCCTCTGGCTGCTTCCAACAGCTTGTCTTGTACTTCAAGCCTTGTAAGTGTCGTACTGTAATGTAATCAATCGGCAGAAGCTTCCAGGTGTATTTTCTCTTCTTGTTTCTTCCCCTTTTCTCCTACAAACCCTCAAACTCCTTCTTGTCTAAGAATCCACCAATAAAATTTGGCACGCCCGGTGGGACTTCCAAGGAGATTTGAGCTTAGGAGAAACCAAGTGCTAAGCATAAAAGAGATCAAGTGTCGACAGAACCACAGTGCTACTTCATCAAACAAAAGGTAAATATATTCTTATCAAGTGTCTTACATTCAGTGGGCTATGAGCTGCTCATGACCGCAACCCGGTCCCAAGTATTGAGGGTCACCTGCAAGCAGACAAGGAGGAAGGTTGTTAGAAGGTCCCCCAGTCCTCTATCTTCCACATCATCAGTCAAGGGCATGGCGGGTCAGGTAGACTTGGAAACTTTACTCTCTAGATTAAATATAAAGTTTCCTTCTTTCAAAGGCCTAGCTCAGGAGGATCTAGATGAACACATTAGAAGGTTTTTAGCACTATGTAAGACTAGAGGCCTAATGGGGAGGGAGGATGCTTTTTTTATTCTCTTCCCTGCCACATTAGAGGGATTAGCTGATAAGTGGTTCAGCCAGTTTGCTGAAAACCATTTTACAACTTGGGATGTGATGAAAGATGCTTTTAAAAATCAGTTCCAGCATGGCAACACCGCGGAGATTATCATAGAAGAGCTAGAAAATTTAAGATTAGGTCCAGGAGAAAAGTCCCCAGAGTTTGTGACTCGGGCCAAAGCACTAATGGCTAAATTGCCAGACCCACCCCACGATTTTTTTGTCAAGAAATGGTTGGCTAAGCCCCTACCAGTCGCCACCCAATGCAAAATAAAGGAGTTAGTGCTACCTACAGCCTCCATAGAGGAGTTCATCAACACAGCCACACGCTTGGAACAGATAAGGTACCAGTATGGAGCCACCTCTTCCCAACCAACATATGGTACAGAAATGGAGGATCCAGTGATACAGCTAAGAAAAGAGTTGGAGGGCTTAAAGAGAAATAAGCCCTACAAAGAGGAAGAGAATGTTGTTGCTCAGTTGAGAAGAGAGATTGAAGCAATAAAACTCCAAAAGGAGGAGGAGGCCTAGGCAGAGGAAGTGGCTCAGTTGCGACAGGAGTTGCAGGAGCTCAAAGGAGGTGGCATCAAGAGTGGACTTTGGTGTTCCATGTGCAGCAAGCAAGGTCACATAATAAGTGAATGTCCTCTGTTAAGTGTGACTTGTCAATTATGCAGGAAGGTTGGCCATGAGGCCCATGAATGCCAATCAAGAGGAATGCTTGCAACGACATACTGGACACAAGGAGGACCCCCAACACCAGCAAATGTGATGGCTGCTGCACCAAATCAAGGTAACAACTATAATCCTAGACAGAGGAATAACTTTGGAAATGGGCCTAGGAGGCCAATCATCTGTTTCAGATGTGGAGAATGTGGGCATTATCAAAGTAGGTGCACCCTACCAGAAAATGCCCCTCCCTGTAGGAACTGCCCTGATGCAAGAGACCATTATACAAATTGTTGTCCTAAGAATCAAGCCTCTTCCTCCGGACCCCACATTCAAATGATTTCTGTGCACAAGGAAGAAGTGTGTGATCCAATCAACGAACTATCTCCATCTACCAGGGTGGTGCAATTAGAAGAAATAACATCTTTGACTGTGCAAACAAGAAGCAAGGGGAAGGCTAAAGTTGAAATAGGACAAGAATCAAAGATTAAGGAAGGGAATCAAAATAGAGAAACATCTGAAGATAAAGTCACCACAGGTGCAGATACAAGTCAACAAGGAAATCTCATATGCACCAGTGAGGCCATTGGGAATGCCTTCAACAGGGCTCATGAGGAGCTTGATAAGTCAACTGGAGTCCAAGCTCTCAAGGAATCAGAGGCTTCAAAACTACTCAAGTCCATAAAGAAGGAGGTTAGTATTTTTGAATTAATAAATATGGATGGGAAATTTAGATCAGAGTTATTGCAGATAATTGATGAGGCTTCCACTACAAGTTTGGTGGCAAACACGGCGGTTTCACATAAAGGAAAAAGAGTAGGGGAAGCACCCCTTACGGATTATAAAAGTCCTCGACTTACCGTATCAATCAAGGGTCATGAATTTCAAGGTGTTATTGTGGATGGTGGTTCTGGCATTAACTTGATGCCTGAACATACCATGAAAAAGATTGGACTCCACCCTTCAAGACCTGCAAATTTCACTGTTACTTTGGTAGACCAGAGCAAAGTGGGGCCCTTGGGGGTAATCCCAAAAGTTCCACTTGAAGTACAAGGTAATCTATTCATTTTGGATTTTGTGGTCTTAAGATTGCCCCAAGTTGAAGGAGGATTTCCTCTCTTAATTGGAAGACCTTGGCTGAGGCATGCCAGTGTCATTCATGATTGGGGCAAGGACACTATGTGGGTACAAAAGAAAGGGCAGGAGCTGACACAGATTCATTTAGAAGAAGGCCCAGACAATCAAGGAAACACTAGTATGATGCAAACAGTTGGCATTTGCATGGAAACCGAATCGGAGGATCAACCCCAAATAGATTCTGAGGAAGAAGAGGATATTCTAAATTGGCTCCAAGCAGGCAACTCTTCCTCTTGTTTTGGAATTTTTCTTAATAATTCTTGCACGACTGAAGGTTATGATGAAGATAAGGAAAAGGTCCAGGTTGATGAATTGGGAGAGCCCATCACAGACCACAGAAGGGGCAGGAAGACACCCCTCAAATACAACTTGGAGGAGGATGTGACAACCACACATAAAGAAGTTTCTAAAGCTAAAAGCAAGGTAAAAAATTCTAGTGAAGAATGTTATTTCCCATTTCAAGAAATCCCTGCAGGATGGGTGCAGGACAAAGAGGAACACATTGAAGTCCACAATACACCTGCTTATGAAGCAATGCACGAAAAGCTAGTAGAAGAAGACAAGGAAGCAGATGCACACGAAGATAATCTGGTAGCGAGAAATCCTGTCCAAGAAATACAATTAGGCACCCAAGACAATAATCAACCAGTTTTGGTGGCCACTTGGTTGTGGAGCCACCAAGGGCTCCTTGAAAAGGTAAAATCATTCTTGACCCAGTATATAGATGTTTTTGCCTGGCATTATAAAGATTTAGAAGGAGTGCCTGCAACTTATGGAGAGCACAGAATCCCTCTAGTTGATGGAGCCAAACCCATAAGAGGAAAGAGTTATAGACTTAATCCAAAATATGCTGAAGCTGTCTATGTGGAAATCCAAAAGATGGAGGATGCAGGAATCATCATTCCTGTTGAACACTCAGAGTGGCTCTCACCTATGGTTATAGTACCAAAGAAGAATACTAATAAAATCAGAATTTGTGTTGACTTTAGAGCACTCAACAAGGTGACCATTCCAGATGGTTCCCCTATGCCTTTTGCAAAACAGGTCATTGAAGAAGTGGCTGGGCATGCATTATATAGCTTTATGGATGGATTCAGTGGCTATAACCAAATATCAATACATCCAGAGGATCGTGAAAAGACTGCTTTTATCACACCTTGGGGAACATATGTGTATGTAAAAATGCCATTTGGGCTCAGAAATGCTCCAGCCACCTTTAACAGAACGGTCAATCTCATTTTTGGCCCCTTATTGCTGGAATCACTTAGAATCTTCATGGATGACTTCTCTTCGTTTTCAGGATCTCACAAGGAAACTCCTCTAGATTGTTTGGACCACCACTTGAGGCAGCTGCAGAATGTTTTCAAAAGATGCAGGGAGACTAAGTTAAAGCTCAATCCAAACAAATGTCATTTCCTTGTGACAGAAGGAACCCTCTTAGGACATGTGGTGTCGGCTAAAGGTATGGCCCCAGATCCTTACAAAATCATTTCTATATTAAAGTTGCCTAAACCTAAATCCCCTAAAGAGATTCAGAGTTTCTTGGGGCATACTGGATACCATGGAAGGTTTATAAAAATGTATGCAGAGATAGCCAGACCTCTGGCTAGACTTACAGGTAAGGAAGTACCTTTTAAATGGGAAGAAGAGGAGGAAAACGCATATCAAACGTTACGGTCAAGGTTAGTGTCTGCTCCTATTTTGGTCACACCTGAGTGGTCAAAAATCTTTCATATACATGTCGATGCCAGTGCCTATGCAGTGGGGGCAGTTTTGACCCAACCCAGTGAAGAATTTAAAGTGGACAGGCCAATTCAATATGCCAGTAATCTTGACTAAGGCTGAAAGGAATTACAGTACTACAGAAAGGGAAGCCCTAGCAATGGTCTTTGCTGTCCAAAAATTCCGTCATTACTTACTGGGGGTAAAATTTATTATTATAACGGATCACCAACCACTAAAATACCTACTCAACAAACCACAAGCCACTAGTAGAATATGGAGGTGGTTATTGTTGTTCCAAGAGTTTGATTTTTCTGTAGTCCATAAACCAGGTAAAGAAAATATTATGGCGGATCACCTATCCAGAATAAATATGATGAATCAAACTAGTGGAATCAATGATGACTTTGCAGATGCTCATTTGTTTGCTGTACAAGCTCAAGGTTGGTATTACGACATCAAAAATTTCATTAAAACTGGGTTGTATCCAGAAAAGGCTAGTGCTCTACAAAAGAAGAGACTGCTAATCAAGAGTAGACCATATACCTTCATTGAAGATAAATTGTATAGACAGGGCAAGGATGATCAGTTCAGGAAGTGTTTGGAAGAAGAAGAAGTGAGGGAAGTCCTTCACTCTGCACATGAAGGAACAGGTGGTGGGCACCTTCCAGGACATATTATGAGTCAGAGGATACTGGATGCTGGTCTATGGTGGCCTACACTATTTAGGGATGCAGATGAATGGGGAAAGGCATGTGACATTTGCCAGAGGTGTGGACCTAAGCCAACAAAGCAGAGACATAACCCCTTGGTTGTTTCCACTTCTTGGCAACCATTTGAGAAGTGGGGGCTAGATTTTGTAGGGCCCATCTACCCTCCCGCTTTTCCAAAAAGAGAAAAATATCTCTTGATAGCTACAGATTATGCGACAAAGTGGGCTGAAGCTATTGCCTCCCCCGATTGCACTGCACAAACTGTTGCCGATTTCATTTATAGTAGCATCATTTGCAGGTTTGGATGCCCATTTGAAATTTGTACAGATCAAGGTACACATTTTGTCAATAAGGTCCTGCAGGAAATTTTTAACAGGTATAGAATTCTACATAGGACTTCTTGTGCTTACTATCCAAGAGCCAATGGACAGGCTGAGTCGACAAATAAGGTTTTAATCTCAATGTTAAGAAAGGAGTGTATGTTGCAGCCCACTTCATGGGGCATTGCTTATCAAGGTACATTGTGGGCATACAGGTTAGCCTACAAAGAGGCCACAGGATATTCTCCATTCCAGCTAGTTTATGGCATATCGCCCATTGAGCCATTTGAATTTTTACATGGTTCACCTAAGATTGCATTAATGCAGGGCAGGAAGGATTGTGAGGTCTCTCAGAGGCTCGGAGCACTACATAAAGTGGAGGAGATTCATCTACTAGCAACGAAACAATTGATAGAGACTCAGATAAAGAGGAAGGAGGCACACGATCGCCATCTGTGGAACAATAACATTGGAACAGGCATGTTAGTTCTTCTCTATAGACCTCATCTTAATACACAACCGAGAGGAAAATGGCTTCCACATTGGGAAGGACCTTATGGAGTCAAAACAATGCTAAATTGGGGTGCTGTGGAATTAGAGACGCTGAAAGGAGAGGCCTTGCCACTCGTCAACATATCAAGGCTCAAGGCCTACCATCAACACACTTGAAGAAGTATGGATCACCTGGAACTGCAAAATCTATCCAGGTTGTACATAGCTTTCTCATCAAACTTTGCTTAGTTTTAGTAGTTTTCTTTATAATTTTCATTCTCGATCCTGGGGTTTTTGAGCCACCTAGAAGGCATTTCACAATCTCTGCAACAGTAAAACTTTTGGATAATTTTGGAAAATTTTCTAGCATTTTTTTTAGCAATTTTTATCCCTTTCCAAATTCTTTTTCTTGCCAAATGAGAGGAATAACGGAAGCTCTCTGTGGGTTTGAGTGAGAAAAGTGGCCTCAACCAATAGGGATTTTTTTTTTTTTTTTGCATAATTTTTTGGAATTTTTTGCCAATTTTTTGGATTTTTTATGTTTTTTTTCAGTTTTTTTCATAATTAACATTCAAAAAAAAAAAAAAAAGGAGAGGCCCCCACCGACCCAAAAAAAAAAAAAAAAAAAAAAAAACAAAACCCCCCCAAACCCGACCGACCAAACTCCCCCCCCCCGCCCCCCACCGACCAAACCCCCCCCCCTGCCCCCCCCCGCCCCCACGCCCCACCGACCAAAGCCCCCCCCCACCGACCAAAACCCCCCCCCCCCTCCCCCCCCCCCCCCCGTTCTGACAGCCCCCCCATTTTCTTTTTTTCATTTTTTTTTTCTTTTTGTTTTTTTAATTTATTTATCTCATTCTGCTTATTTTCGTATTAAAAATATATATATATATATTTTTTTTTTTTAATTAATTTTCTTATTTTTTATATATTTATTTTTATTTATTTATTTATTTTATTGATATTTTTTGGGCGTTCATAAAAAAAATAAAAAAAAATAAAAACCTTTTTTTAATTTTTTTATTATTATTTTTTTATTTTTTTCATTTTCATGGCTAAAAGCTTTTGGCTCTGGATTGTACCTCGGTTGGCCGTTTTTTACAAAAAAGGAGTCATTTTCATGTTTTTTGGCACCTCTGGACTCAGTTTTTGGCTTTATTTTTCCAAATTCCCACATTTTCTCTGAGTTTTGGTCAAAACCCTCAAAATTTGCACACATTTATCACATGTTTTTATTTTCCCACATTGTCCACATGGTCTAGTCTCACTTTCTCTTTCCTTATGTTTCATAATATTCCATCTGTACCCTCTGTAGCCCTCCAGTTTGATCATTTTAGCCCCACCCAGGCCCTGATTCCTACTTCCAACCCCTCCCTTTCCCAATCTGCCCAGCCAAATCCTTCACCCTCCCATCCCCATCCATCTTCATACCCTCAGCCATCCCTTCCCATTCCATTCGAACCTCCCATTGCCCCTCTTTTGCTTTTCCATAACAAAATCCCACTTCTTGTTCTTTTCTGGTGCTTGTTCTGGTGGATGTTCTCAGATGTTCTCTTCAAGTTGTTGCAGCTCTGTTCTCATGGTGTCCTCTATGTTCAAAGTTTTGGTTGTAGCTCTCCGGGACGGAGAGCACATTAGGTGGTGGGCAACTGTTGAGCCCATCAAAGTCATGTTGGTCAAAGTCAACTATAGTCACAGTCAACTGGTCAAAGTCAACTGGTCAAAGTCAACAAAGGGCAAGGTCAAAGTCAACAAGTGCAAAGTCAAAGTGCGTAAGTGCAGGTGTCAAAGTGCACAGGTAGTGCACAATGAATTGTCCACAAAGGGTAAATTGGAGGAAATGGGTTGCAGGGTGCATAGGTATTTTCTCTAATTTCCCTAAGGTTCAAAGTGTGTTTTAAAGTGTTTTGGAAGGTTCAGGTGAACCCCCTCTTATGTGCAAAAGTGAAGACTTAAAAGGAAACATGAAGGTATGTGAAGCGGCAAAGTGTATGCACAGGTGAAAGTATGGCCCCCCATTAAAATTTTTGGTTTTAGACTAAAGTCACTACATGACAAAACAGTGAGTCGTTGGCTGCCACTTGTGAGGACAATCTTGGGGCATCAAAGAGAGCACCAAGATACCATTGCAGTTAGGAGCATACGTGATCGACACACTCAAATCAAGGCAAGGGCCATTCTTGGACCAATCTTAGAGTAAGTAAGAGAGCATAGTCTAAGGAAGCAAGGGAGAGAAGTGCAAGAGTCACCAGTGCGACGACGCAGAGAAGTGGAAATGAAGGAGTGCATAAGGAGTGCCTAAGGGATGGTGCAGAGAGCGCTAAGCTAGTCCCCCCCAAGTATCTCAAGGTCCCATTACAGTGGATGCATGCCGACAGAAGGTATTCACTCCTCCCCCCTTTGTGGAAGCTTGGTGCAAGGTGTGCACAAGGATAAGCTTGAAGCAGGTGGAGGTCTGGTGCAGAGGAGCCGGCAGCAAGAAGACTTGGGATATTTGGTATTTTGTGATTGGGCACTCTGTGTGGGGTTGTGCACAGAGGTATTGGCTTGTCTTGTACTTCAAACCTTGTAAGTGTCGTACTGTAATGTAATCAATCGGCAGAAGCTTCCAGGTGTATTTTCTCTTCTTGTTTCTTCCCCTTTTCTCCTACAAACCCTCAAACTCCTTCTTGTCTAAGAATCCACCAACACCTTGAAACTCTGGTGGTTGCATCGTCGGATAAGATTCCGCTAGTAATTCTCCAATAGTGGCCATCAGTGCACTTGGGCCAGCTTCTGATGGTCCTGCTTTGGTTTGCATGATGACTGACGAGCTAATGGAAAAGATCTGCTACAAAAGATTAACACATTAGCATGGAAATTAATTATGATCCCATTAAGGTGAGACCGCAATCCCTTTCCATAACCGATGTGTAACCCGTGTAGCCAAGTGTCATGAAGTGGTTGATGCAATGATTATTTGCAAAACTAATGCAGGTCTCTAGACGCCTACATGCTTCAGATTATGCATACATTTCTTGATGAGCTTTTATAATGCATGATGTGGGGTTTGGTGTATGAATTCATACAAGGTTTGGTTGAGAGTGAATTTTACAAGGGTGGAGTTTAAATGGGGTGGGAGAATTGTTAGATAATGGGGTACAAGAAGACGTTTGGATACGTTTCGGTATCCATTTCCTAAGAGTCTTGGAGTGGGTGGTATGTTTCTGCTGAGGGACAAAAAACGGTATCGGGTTTGGTGGTATTGAAGGATGAAAAGATTTCGGAGGGGTATATATTACATGGCTAGAGGGTTGGGCTATAATACATTGTTTGGGTACCCAAATTTGCATGGGTGTGGGTCTATGGATAAGGTATTTCTTGGCGATCCAAATCTGTCGAGTATTGGTACTTGTAAAAGAAGATCGAGGGGACTTTGGATGCTGACTTTGCTTCTGTTGAAACTTTGTCCTGTTCTCGTCTCCAGTGTTGCCACTAGCCTGTGGTTGCTGTCCTTTTGGCACCCATATTTGTTTCATGCCACTTGTTCTGTGATGTTGATACTGCTGCTTTCTTCGCCTTGTCTGGTGGTGTCGTCGGTCTGGGTTCCTCTGTTGTGGTTGACTCGTGCGAGGTTGGGTTTGAGAGGGCCATTGGACGCTCTGCTTTGGAAAAGAAGGGAGATCCAACACTTGCGTGACCTGCCCATTAGGAAGTGATTCGTTCTTTATCTTTAATCTAGGCCAGGCCGCAGCAAGTTTGGAAGGATGAGCACCGCAGGGTGTTGTGCTCATTTGGCCGCTTATGCAACCCACCTGACCGCTGATTGTGTCCATCCGCCCTAGCAGTTGGGTAGTTGCCCCTTCTAGTTTGCAGGAAGCCCCAGGGGAGATCTCCTGTCGTCCTTCTGATTGACAACTGTCCATAGCCAAGCCCGAGTGGGTTGGTGTAGACGTAACGTGACTGATCTGACCCAAGATCTCCCGGTCTTCCGTCGCATGCATTTCATATGGTCTAGGGTTACAAACCTCAGTTGGGATGCCGTTAGGGAAGTCAAGCGGTATCACTCGCTTCTGTTCTAAGGTTCCAATCTGTATATAGCCTTGTCTAAGATTTAGGTCCACTGAGTGATCGTATAGCCAAACTTGGCCAAGGATTAGGGGTTCTATCAGGTCGTCATCATGGCACACTAGTAGCTTCGCTGTCATGGTCACATCCTTAATGAGGATGGGAAGGTCCACCTCACCCATGCAAGGGGTTTCCATGCCTCCTAGCGCGATGAGGTATGCCTCAATTGGCTGCATTTCTATTCCGGAATCCTTATAGTGGGACCATCTAATCGCACTAGTCGAAGCACTTGAGTCAATTAAAGCCCTGAGCTCTTGGCAAGGGTTGCCGTGCTCTAGCCTGACTGTAACGAATGGTCTCCTGTCCACTATACTAGGATGAGTGGTTGACTTTACTTGACACATGGCCATGGGATATCTGGGTGTAGTTTCCAGATGGTTATAATGTTCTCTCCCTAGTCCTTGTCTTCTTAACTTCATGCGTTTAATGCGTTCTATTGCTTCTGCCTGAGCTTCCGCTCGTATTCTAGTTTCTTCCTCCTTACGCTTCTTTGCCAACGTGAGTCGTCTAAGCATATCCTCAGTAAGAGGTTCCTGATATAGCTTGACTCTACAGCCACTAATATAATTAGGCATTATATCTCCTTCTAAAGTGGCTAATTGTACTGCTCCACTTGTTGAGAGTCTGTTAATGATCATAGGTCCATAACCTCGCTTTTCTAACTTACGTGCGTGTTGCTTTAGCGTATATACTAGAACTAAATCTCCTTCTTTTAGGCCTTTATCTTTCACATGTGCATCAAAATATGCTTTCTGTCGCTTCTTCGCTGCATATATTCCTGCTGCCGCCTTTCGCCTGGTTTCTCCTAATCGTTCCAAGTCCATTATTCTCGCTGATAATTCATGGCCGGTCCACTGATGTTCTTGTGCAACCTTAAGGGTCGGTATCAACAAGTCCAAAGGAAGCACTGCATTCTGACCAAAAACCATCTGAAAGGGAGTTGCATTGAGTACGGTCTTGTAGGCCACTCGATATGCCCAAACAGCGTGGTGTAACTGTTTGTCCCAATCTGAACGTTTGTTGTTCACGAGTTTCGTCAGTACGTTACAAAGGATCTTATTAGTGCTTTCAGCCTGACCATTGGCCTGAGGATGATATGGTGCGGATTTCTTGTGAATCACCATAAAATCTTGTAACAAATATTCAATGACTTGGTTTAGAAAGTGAGTGCCTCGATCGCTCACTAACTCTATAGGCAGTCCATATCTTGTAAAGACATTCTCAAATAAGAATTTTGCAGTTGTGTGTGCATCATTCTTTTTTGTGGCTTTTGCCTCTACCCATTTTGTAAGATAATCTGTGGCAACAATAATGTATTCAGCATGTGTACCTCTTGCAAGGGGGTTAATGGGTCCTACAAAGTCTATACCCCACTTAGAAAATGCACGTCCGCCCATCATGGGTTTCAATGGCATTTCATCTCTGCGAGTAGGAAACTGAGTTCTTTGGCACACATCACATCTCTTAACATAGGTATGAGCATCCATGTGAAGAGTGGGCCACCATAATCCTGCAAAGAGGATGGCTTTGATTATCCTATCGGGTCCAAAATGACCTCCTGCAACACCTTGGTGTGCAGTCTCTAGTATGCTCAGATAATCGCTCTCATGAACACATTGTCTGAGATATCCATCTCGTCCTCTTTTGTATAGGTTATCGCCAATAAGTGAATATTCTTGAGCTTCCTGCTCTAGACTGCGTTGTCGAGCTAAGGTCATTCCTTGAGAGAATGTGTTCGTCCTCAAGTACGTCACTAAAGGTTCACTCTAGTCTGGTGTGAGAGACACGTGATATAATGTAGCATGCTCTACTGGTGGTCTTTCACAACAAACATTGCATTCTTTACACAACTTGTAGACATCTGCTTCCATCGTAGGCCAATATACTCCTAATCTATGAAGAGTCTGTAATGTTCGATGTTTTGAATGATGTTGCTTTAATGCACCTATGTGTGCTAATTGCAACCAATTCGCATGTTCTGATTCATCTACACAACAAGCAAGAATCTTTTGATTATCCTGTTTATATATACTTCCTGCTATGATTTGATATCTCTGAGACTTGGTAATCTCTCCTTCTTTGATCTTTATCCTAGGATTCTTGGGTCCGTATGTCAGAATAGGGACTATTGGTTTAGCCCATTCTGGTGCTATCTCAAGGTTAAACAAATATGCATCTGGTAGATCATCCACTACTCCTTGAGGAGCTTCTCCTGAGGTTAATCTTGAAAGGTGGTCAGCTCTAAGATGTGTCTTTCCTTTCCTGACTACTACTTCAAAATCGTACTCCATGAGTAATAGAAACCAACGTATTAGTTGTCCTGTGTTACATGGTTTGTTGACTAAGTATAATAGTGCTTGATGATCTGTAAAGAACTTGAATTTGTTGGCCAACAAGTAGTGTCTGAACTTCTTTACCGCGTAGATCATCCCTAATCCTTCTCGTTCCGTGGTGGTGTAATTTCTTTCTGCTGCGTTTAATTGTCTACTAGCGTAAGCTATGGGGAGATCTATGTTACCTTCATTCGTGGGTTGTGCTAACACACATCCTATGGCATAATTGGATGCATCCACATGTACATGGAATGGCTTACTCCAATCTGGGGTAGTCAATATAGGTGTTGAGCACAAGCGTCGTTTAAGTTCATTGAATGAATTTTCACATTCATTTGTCCATTCGAAATTGGTTAACAGAGAGTACAAAGGCTTGGCTATGATTGCGTACATGTGTATGAATCTCCTATAATAACTGCAATGGCCCATAAATGCTTGTACTTCTTTCACATTAGTTAGTCTAGGTAATTCTGCAATTACTTTTACTTTTTCCTCATCCGTAGAGATTCCATTTTTTGACACAATGTGTCCTAGAATTTTGCCTTGTCTGACCATGAAAACGCATTTTTCTGGGTTCAAACAAACCTGATATTCTCGACATTTGTCAAATATTTGTCTTAACTCCGGGATATCGTCTGTCTTACATTTGAATGAGCACATAAGTCATCGACATAAACTTCCAAACTCTTGCGTAAGAATTCCTTAAAAACATGACACATGAGTCGCTGGAAAGTGGCGGGTGCATTTGTTAAGCCAAATGGCATCACACGAAATGCAAATACGCCCCATTCAGTGGCAAATGCCGTCTTGTGTTGATCTTCTAGAGCAATGGCTACTTGATTATAGCCTGAAAAACCATCAAGAAAGCTGTAAACTTCCTTGCCCGCAACTCTTTCCAATAGGTGTTCCGTGATAGGAAGAGGATAACTATCTCTAATCGTGGCGGCATTAACTTTTTTAAGGTTAATACACACATGCAATTTTCCATTCTTCTTGGGCACTACCACAATAGGGGATACCCATTCGGTATGCTCAATTTCGTAAATGAATCCTGCTTCTATCAAGCGATCTATCTCCTCTTTAATCTTCGCAGCGTAGTTATCATTGTACGTGTAAGGTTTCTGTTTTGTCGGTTTTGCATCTGGAGTCATAGGGATTCTATGAGAACATATATCTGGATCTACTCCTTTCAAATCTTTGTAACTCCAAGCAAAAACATCTCTATATTCACGTAATAGGGCAACTAGCTCTTCTTCTTCTTCAGTTGTCAAATCATGCCCTATGTATGTACATTTTTCCTCTTCTCTTTCGATGGCTACTATTATTTTCTTGGTTTTCTCTCGGTTATCATATACTTGTCCGTCATTCACCTTTCTATTAGGCATTCGTACCATGATCCTTCTATCTTCGATTTCATATTTCTTGAAATTCTCGGGTACTTCAAACAAAGATTCTTCTTTTTCTGACATGGTTTCTTTCTTCTTTCTTTTCTTGCCTTCACTCTTGTTAGTCACTTCCGTGGCTAACCTCACCTCATTCGTAATTTCCTCGTGTCTCTGAGTGTGAGTCTCTACCTCGAAAAAATATTCTTCCTCTGATGCAAAGGGTGGGTCCATGATAATTGATTCTAAATCAAAATCGCTTGCATCCTCAAATGCATCAGTGTTAGGTTCACACTCTTCTAAAATTGATTCGCACATGATTGGCTCTATCGTGAAAACTGAAATGTCATAGCCATCCTCGTCACAGTGGGGTGTCCATTGTTCTTCATTGATGGCTACGTCCATGGTTGCTAGGATTTGTGCCCAACCATGGGGTTCAAACTCTTCATCAGGGAATACTACAGGTGCATACGCTGGATCCTGAAGGGTTCGTGGATTTTGTTCTGCACCTAAGGTCCTTGCTTCTAATCGTTCTTCCTCTCGTTTGGCTACTTTACACATCCATAAATGAGTATCCTCATGCAACCAAGAAGGATCTGATTCTAATGAGTGCACGGATTCCGTCTCTACTGGTGTCTTATGGATGGTATTCCATTGTATTGGGGGTACATCTCGATGTGAATAGTCTTTAAGATTGACTTTGGTAGTCACCCCTAAATGTTGCAAGTACAAAGAATTAGTTCCCCAATCTTGTACAATTTGCAACTGACGCATGAATGGTCGTCCCAATATCATCTCATATGCATGATTTTTTGCAAAGTCACAAATGGCAAAGGTATGCTCAAATTCTACGCCACACGTGGTGAGAGATATGCCTTCTAGTAAGCCTAATGGTTTTTCTATGTGTCCGTCAGCCATTTGTAGCTTCATCCTGGTGGGTCTCAATGCTGGCTTACCCCAACGTTTCCATAAGGCGGTGGTAGCTATGGCTACTCCGGCTCCTGAATCTAAGATGGCTTTCGTGGTGTAGCCCTGATGGGTTATCGGAAGATAAGTGTTACCTTCCTCTCCTTCGCTTACGTCTCCAATCTTTTCTACGGGTATTTCTGGTACCTTATTTTGTGATCCTATTTGTGAGGGAGTAGTAGCAAGCTCGGGGAATTGATTTGCTACATGTTTCCACAATTCTGGTTTTACCTTTAACAACTCCTCTAGAGTGAGATTACATTGTACTTTAGTGTTCTTGATCACTTCCGTGTTTCTAGGGATTACTGATTCTTCATTCCTCACTATTATCGTGGGTGCTCTCATACTAATAGACTTTGCTTCCCAAGGTCCTATGAACTGAGGTAATTCTTGTAAAGAATTAGATTCAAAGCCTGTGTGTTCGCTCAGTTGTTCCTCCTCTACCTCATCGTAAATAGAGGGAATGTCTTGGGGAAATTGTTCCTGCAAGTCATCTATTTCTTGAATAGGAGGATGAGTTCCTTGTTCTTTTCTCCATTTCTCTTCTTGGATTTCTCTCAAAAATTCATGTGAATATTTATGTATGGAAGACAAATTGTCTTGACTTTCTGTATTGGGTACTTGAGACAGGGATGGTGCAGTCCTTTCCTGTGTCTCTGAGACAATAGGGTTCCTATGCTGATCCTTTTTCTCTTTGCTTTCAATCAAATATTCTAGCCTCTCCATTAGTCCTTGAAAATGTAATTCCGGTTTTGCCATGTTATTCCAATTAAGATATCTAGAGGCTTCGAACAAAGCTTGTGCTAGTTCTACCATCTTCATGCAAAGTTCAGTTCTCTCCATTTCTAGATCAGCTCGAGGGTAGTTTTTGCTCATTTCAGCTACTTGAGGTCCCTCTTTTAATCTAGCCTGATATGCACGAAACATCATGTCTAGATTTTCTCTTGATTCAATTCCTGTGAAGTCAATTCTAGGATTTTGGCTCTAGATTCCTTCAAACTTCCTTCCAACTCAGTTATCTTTTTACTCCATTTTCTCTTAATTCTTTCTCTAGAATCTTAACAAGATTTCGTCTTTTTACTACTAGATTCTGCAACTTCACTACTTTTGGCTACTTTCTCTTGATAAAGTTGTTGGTTCTGTAAGAGCGCCTGGGCTCTTGTTATAGCTTGGATAGGCACGTAGGTGGGGTTGGATCCATCTGCGTTGTTCACAATGCCTATCACATTGATCGGTGTCACATTCGAAGCATTAACTGGGTTCTTAGGACAATCTTTGATTATGTGCTCTTTGCCACAATCGGCGCAAAAGCCTTGTATGTTATAGTACTGTGATTGTCCTGATATCGGGGGATGTGGACAATCCTTTATGAAATGGTCTCCTTGGCACCTAAAGCATGGTCCTCTAGGGCCCTGTGGTCTCTGTTGTCTCAATTGGGGCCGTGGATTTGGGTTTGTGTACATCACATTAGCATAGTCTGGCTCCCAACTAGGTTCCACTGGTGGACTATCGTAATGATATGTTTCTACGTGTTCTGGTGACTTTGTGTAATATGCGGGTGGACTATCTACATGCGTAGAGTCAAAACTGTTTGAGTTTGGGTCACTTTCTGTGATCAAAGGTGAAGAAGGCACTAAGGCCCTACTTAGGTTCTCTTCTGTAGCAGCATATTTGACTGAGATGACATTCACTGGTGGGGGTGGCTGCTGAGCTAAGACAAGTTGAGGTCTCTGTTGAGCCTGGTATGGGTAGTTGTGAGGAGGCCTATAGTAATAAGGCTGAGCATTGTATTGGCCTTGATACCTACCTGGCTGCGGGTATGCTTACGGGTAGTTCTGTCTCACGGTTTGTTTGTTGTATGGGCAGTCCTGAGCAGTATGATTCGTGTATCTTCTCTCAATTGTACAATATTGGCCACTAGGGTTGGCTTGAGGTTGTGTTGCATTGGGACGCACATTTGCCATATGATCACCACCACAAGTGTAACAACGCTTGTTTATTAGCACCCTAGGTTTACTAGAAACTCCTAGTTTTTGGGCCACTTTTTCTGCTAGGTCTTCTATTGAGTTAGACAATTTTGTGGATGCTAGAGATGAACAGTCTGAGTCCTTATAGACCTTTGAGAGTTCCAACTCGTCTCCTAAGTTGTCCTCAACGTCTATACAAATTCTTACACATTGCTCTAGCGTTCTGGGTTCTTTTAGGTACACGTAGGAGCTTAGTTTAGAGCTCAACAAGCCATCTAAAAACAATGACACTTTCTTGGCTTGTGAGGGTAGCTCTTGCATTGGACATCGTTCAACATATTGTCTAAACCTACGTCCTGCCAGTCTTACTGTTTCTTGAGGGGTTTGTTTAAAGCTATGAATCAACGAAGACGTGTCATGTCTAATCCCACTTTTAGAGAATTCAGTGATGAATGACTCTAAAAAGTGATGGATGTCTCTAAATTGCCTCTGTTGCAATGGTTGGAACCAAGTTAAAGCTGTATTCTTTAACGTTAGTCCAAATGCGTTGTATTGCGTGAACATGTCTTCAACTTGTTCTGCTCTTAGTACTTGCTTGAATTCTGCGACATGGTCATAGGGATCTCCGGTCCCATCAAAGTAATTCTTCATTGATTTTACTAACTGTGTGGGTCTCAATACTCTTGCGTGTTCACGTGGTCTAGGTAGAGGAAAATCATCTCTACCACCTGGTATTCCATGATCTCTTTGTCTATCCGCTCTATTAGTGTCCATGGTTGTTCTATCTCTCCCTATGGGGTGATTAAAGCTTACTTCCGGTCTCTCTTTATTTCCCTATCTTTGATTTCCATGGGCTGAGGATGTTCCTGCCCCTTGTTGACTTGTATTCATGTTCGTTCTAGATGGAGGGAATACCAATTCACCTCTCCATGTGTATGTGTTTTTAGCGTGATCAGGCACCACAAAGACTCTTTCTGAAGTCTCATCCAGGTATACAACCTTTCCAGGTGTATCCGGGTCCTTGAACTCGTATATCGTGATGATACCTACTTCACTAAGTAGTTCTGTCTTGTATCTCCAAAAGGCTTCATCAGTTTCTTTATTTACAAACAACTCTATGCTTCTGTTGTCCTGAGGGATCCATTCTGGGATTAGTACTCGTGTCAGTACAGATTTCCCTCTAGGTGTTCTAGGCTCTTCTAATGGTTCTTTTCCTTGAGATGTTGCTTCCGTCTCTGGTTGAATCACGCCAAACTCGTTGGTATTGTTTGGCTGCGTACTTAAGATGTACATCGTTCCTTCCTTGTCTATGTACGCGTCTCTCTCGAATTTCACCACTGGATGTTCCAATCCAATGGGTTGATCGGGGTTGTGCATTTGCACCACTTGCCTTCGCAAACCATCCTCATAGATGCGAGCACCTAATCGGTTGGTTCGGAGAAACTCCAGTTGTGTTCTATAGGGTCCTTCTGGTTTTTCTAAATAGGCTACATTCGACCCTCCTTCTGGTTTTTTTGTGCTAAATGCCATTTCTGAATCACTAGTATCTGAGCTCTCGTAGGGATAACTAGTGTTCAATTGTTGAGCCCACGATCGTGCAGTAGTTCTTACACTTGCCTCTGATGATCTCAAGATTCGCCGGTCTGACTTACCTATATGTTTGCCCGATCTAAGGTTCATTAATTTTCTTCCTTGCACACTCAGTACACGCTCAGATCGTCAATGATTCTTTGTTATTACTGTCTTGATTCTTTTTAGATGAAGTGGGAGTGAAGGTGAGAAGCATAGAAATGCACACACACATACACACACACTACGAAGAGACAAGCAAGACACAATGGAAGGTGAGAAATCCACTCTATTGCTCAAGAACACTATTACAAGCTCAAAATAACTCTAACCTCAAACAAGCTAACCTCAAAAATGAGCTCTCTAGCTCTTTTTATAGTTTCTAGACTAGTTTTGACCGGTTTCACATCTAGTGACCGGCATAGTTAAAAATTAGGTCCTAGATGCTATTTGGAAGGGTAAACGATGTCTAAAAATAACGAAAATTGATACGCTTGTTCTACCTAAGCTCCTCAAGCTCGAGGACTCCTCGGCTTGCACAAAATGGAGCTATGGATTACAAAATGGGGTTTTCTATGTTACATATGTTACAATAGTGATAAAAATCACTGTTGGAGGTTTTTGGAAAGTATTTGAAAACATAATTCTTTGAAAAAAGATTTGACTGGCTCCCTGCTCCGTCGTTACATGCTTCCGCGTCTTCTATGCCTCTGGCTGCTTCCAACAATGTTCCATTGTGTTGTTTCCGAGATGTAGAGGTAAGGTAATCTCTCCTATACATTGGGTAATTGGAGTTGCTAAACTGATGGCTCCACTTGTGGATATGCGATTGATGATTAATGGGCCATATCCTCTTCTTTGTAGTTTCTTTGCGTGTTGTTTCAAAGTATAAACCAAAACTAAATCTCCTTCCTTCAATTTTTTGTCTTTAATATGAGCATCAAAAGATGCCTTCTGTCGCCTTTTTGCAGCATAAATCCCTGCGACAACTTGTAACCTAGTTTCATGTAACTTCTCTATTTGATCCAATTGAGCTGAGAGTTCATGTCCCGTCCACTCATAAGTTGTTGCTACTCTGAGAGTGGGTATTAAGAAATCAATTGGAAAAATAGCATTTTGTTCATACACTAAGTTAAAAGGAGTAGTTCTTATGGCGGTCTTGTAAGCTACTCGGAATGCCCATAAAGCATGATGTAATTGTTTATCCCAATCCGATCAACCATTCTTCACAACTTTTGTGAGAACTGTGCACAAGATTTTATTTGAACTTTCGGCTTGTCCATTGGCTTGTGGGTGATAAGGGGCTGATTTCTTATGAATTACCAAGAATTCATTCAGTAAGGCTTCTATAACTTCATTCACAAAGTGTGTGCCTCTATCACTCACAATTTCTATTGGTAGTCCAAATCTAGTGAAAACGTTCTCGAAGAGAAACTTGGCTGTAGTCCTTGCATCGTTTTTCTTGGTAGCTTTGGCTTCAACCCATTTGGTCAGATAGTATGTGGCTACGATTATGTATTCGGCATGGGATCCTTTAGCTGGTGGGCTAACAGGTCCTATGAAGTCTATTCCCCATTTTGTGAAAGCTCTTGCACTCATCATTGGTTTCAGAGGCATTTCATCTCTTCTAATTAGATATTTTGTTCGTTGACATGTATCACACCGTTGAACATATGTGGCTGCATCCTGATGTAGAGTTGGCCACCACATTCCTACAAAGAGAATCATTTTTGCGGTTTTATCTGCAGAAAAATGTCCTCCTGCAGCTCCTGTATGTGCCATCTCTAGGACAGCAAGATATTCATCTTTATGAATGCACAGTCGTAAATGATTATCTCTTCCTCGCTTGAAGAGTTGTTTTCCTATGAGAGCATAGTCCTTGCTTTGTTCTACAAGTGCACGTTTCCTTGCTAGAGTAGCTCCTTCTAGGTACTCTTGGGTCTTCAAGAACTTTACCAGAGGCATGCTCCATCTCGGTGCTACAGTGGAGTAGCATAAATTAGAGTTCTCTTCTGGATTCCGTTCTTGACAAGTTGGGCAGGCTGATACATAATTATTTGTATCCCTTTGCATGGTTGGCTAATATATGCCTAATCTCTTCAATGTTTGCCATGTTTCGTTTGCATTTAAATGAGTTTTCCATTGATTTACATGTGCTTTTTGAAGCCACATTTCTTGTTCCTCTTCTTCTATGCATCTCATGAGTAATCCACTTGAGTCTTGGTGATACAAACTTCGAGCAATGATATAAACGTTTTTAGTCTTCCATAGGTCTTGGGTTCGGTTTGGTGTGATCCCATCTTTAGGTCCATGCGTGAGTATAGGGATCAACTTTTCTGCCCATTGGGGACATACTTGGAGGTTGAACAGGTACGTATCCGGCAGATCATCTGGTACTCCTATGGGTGGTTCTCCATGTGTCATTCTTGATAAGTGATCTGCTCTAATGTGGGTATTTTCTTTCTTGACTACTACTTCAAAATCAAATTCCATCAACAATAGGAACCATCGTACTAGTCGTCCCGTATTACAAGGCTTATTAACTAAGTACAGTAGGGCTTGATGATCAATGAAGAATTTGAATTTGTTTGCCAATAAGTAGTGTCGAAACTTTTTCACTGTGTATACCATTCCTAGACCTTCTTTTTCAGTCGTGGTATAATTGTGTTCTGCTTGATTCAATTGTCTACTGGCATAGGCTATAGGGTGATCTAACTTTCATGTATCTGCGGGTTGAGCTAGGATGAAACCAATGGAAAACTTGGAAGCATCTACGTGATGTGAAAGGGTTTGTTCCAATTAGGTACTTGAAGGATTGGGGCTGAACTTAATTGACTCTTTAATTCGTTAAAGGCCTTTTCACATTCTTCAGTCCAATTAAACTGAGTCAATAATGCATAAAGAGGTCTAGCAATTATGGCATACATATGTATAAATCTTTGGTAGTATCCGCAATGTCCCATAAATGCTTGTACTTCTTTAGCAGTCTTTGGTCTTGGTAAATCGAGAATTACTTTGATTTTGTCTTCGTCAGTTGAGATTCCATTCTTAGAGACAATATGTCCTAATATTTTTCCTTGTCAAACCATGAAGACACATTTTTCTTGGTTGAGGCATACTCTATATTGTCGACATTTGGCAAAGATCTTTCCTAGTTCAGGGATATGCTCTGATCGTATAGCTGAATAAGTGCATAAATCATCCACGTATACCTCCATACTCTTTCTCAAGAACTCCTTGAATACATGGCACATCAATCTTTGGAAAGTGGTTAGGGCATTGGTTAGGCCAAAAGGCATAACCCTAAAGGCGTATACTCCCCATTTAGTTGCAAAGGTTGTTTTATGTTGGTCCTCACGAGCAATAGCTACCTGATTATACCCTGAAAAGCCGTCCAAAAAACTATAAACTTCCTTCCCTGCCACTCTTTCCAAAAGATGATCCGTGATGGGTAATGGGTAAGCGTCTCTTATGGTGGCAGCATTTACTTTTTTCAGATTAATACATACCCTTAACTTTCCATTCTTTTTCGGTACAACCACCAAAGGTGACACCCATTCCGTGCGTTCGATCTCATAAATGAACTCAGCATCTAACAACTTATCTATTTCTTCTTTGATCTTTGCTGAGTAAACATCATTATATGTGTAAGGTCTTTGTTTGGAAGGTTTTACTTCAGATGTCATAGGGATTCTATGTGCACATATAGAAGGATCTACTCCTTTCAAATCCTTATAGGTCCAAGCAAAGACATCCCTATATTCTCGAATGAGTCGTATCAGCTCTTCTTCTTCCTCCATTGAGACATCTTGGCCTATAAAAGTACATCTTTCTTCTCCTTCTTCCAAAGTTACTACTATTTTCTTGGTCTGCTCTTTATTGTCATATGCTATTCCTGGTTGTGCTTCTCGTGTTGGCATTTGAATAGCAATTTTCCTCTCTTCTACTTCATACTTTTTGAAGTGGGCGGGCACTTCAAATTGATCTTGAGGCTTGTTGTCCTCATCATTTTTTACTCTATCTAATCCAATCTCTTCTTCTTGTGTTGGTTCTTGATTTATTTCATTAGCTATGACACTTACTTCTTGAGTTTCATTTTTTGTTTCCATATGTTCAAGTTCCATTTCAATGCTCTCGTAATCCTCTTTCCATTCTTTTTCAATTACTTCCCCTTCTTCGGCCTCTTGAAGAACTACCACATATAGACTAACATCATATCCTTCCTCGTCAATGCATTCATTCATGGTTATCACTTCTTCGTTTACACACACATCGAGAGTGGCTAAAATCTCCATCCAACCATGAGGTTCGAATTCTTCATCTAGGAATATTTGAGGCATATAGGCTGGATCTTGTATCGATCTAGCGATTCCCTGCCTGTGTTGCCATCCTTTCCTCCTACTCTCTTCCTTTCTCGCAGTTTGGCATATCCATAGATGAGTGTCTTCGTTCATCCACGATTGATCACTTGAACCTATACTATGAATTGACTGATTATCTTCCTCCTTATGAATCTGATTCCATTGTAAGGGGGGAACATCTTGATATGTATATGTGTGGAGATTTATTCTTGTGGTGGTTCCTTCATGTTGTAGGTATACCGCATCTTTTCCCCAATCCTACACTACCTTTAGCTGTCTCATAAAAGGTCTTCCAAGTATCATTTCATAATTGCTAGCCCTTTCAAATTGACATATCGCTAAGGTCTACTCGAATTCAACTCCGCAAGTGGTAAAATTTACTCGTTCCAATAATCCAAAGGGTCGTTCAGTGTGTCTGTCTGCCATTTGTATCTTCATGTGTGTTGGTCTTAAGGCAGGTTTTCCCCATTTCTCCCAGATTTCTTTAGTTGCGATTCCTACTCCAGCTCCAGAATCTAAGATAGCTTTAGTGGTGTAACCCCTAAAGGTAATTGGAAGACACGTGTTTCCTTCATCTCCCTCACTAAAATCTCCAACCTTATCGACTGGGATTTTTACTGTGTTTACTTCATCAGGCATCTCCTTTTCCTTCGTCTTGGTCTCCAATTGACTGGTTAATTTCTCCTTCAAATGTGGTTTGGCCTTCAAAAGTTCTTCCAATGTCAGAGTGCAAGGGATTTTTACTCTTTTAAGGTGTTGTATGATGTCCGATGTTTGGACTGATGGATTCTGTTCTTTTTTTCTTATTGAGGGAATGTGGTATAATTCTGAATTATGTTCGTATTCTCCTGTGTAATTTGGCAAAACCTTTACACTGTCATTTTCTTTGTCACTTGGATCAATTTGTATTAATTCTTCCGAATTCAGTTCAGGTATGGAATCTTCAATTTCACCTTCTGCTTCTAGCTCCTCAAAAGGTGGTTCTATTCCTTCCACTTTCTTCCATTAGTCTTCTTGGACTCTTTCCCACAAGTCTTTAGGCCATTCTCCGTCTACTTCGGGGACAATGGATCCTTCTCTTTTATCCTCACAGTGATTTTCATTATGTATCTCACCTTCTTTGGTTTTCTCAGGGTCATTAAGGATGACACACTCTTGGAATTCTTTTTCGAGAATTCGTGAATTGGGCAGTTGAAGAGCAGGTTTTTCTACGGTCTGTTGAGCTATTTCAATTAATTTTTTGCATATCTCCAACCTTTCCTTCTCTAAGTCTCCTCAAGGATATTCTCTATCATGTTGTTTGATGGTAGGTCCTGCTCTTATTCGTGCCTTGTATGCCTGAATCCACATGGCTAATTCTTCAGGCATGGGATCTGCTAAAACTGATCCTACCTCTTCGTTTTTTTACTTTCCTTTCCTGATTTCTTCTTCAAATTTTTGTTTTTCTTTTGGATTCTGTTCGCTCTTTTCATTTTCCTTCTTTTGTTGTAGTTTCTTTTCCTTCATCATATCTCTACGGTTCTTCCATCTCTGTGTTCGTTTACTTGCAACACTTTTCTTAGGCTCTCCCGAGTCTTCAACTATTTGAGGTGTAGATATGTTTATTTCTGTGTCACCTTGATCATTTTCTTTAGTTTTGTCTGAGGTCTCTATAGCTTTGGCTCTAGTTATTGCTTTCAACGGCACAGTGTACTCCTTATCACTCCCTGATGACTCTATCACTTCTATCACGTTAATCTGCACGTTAGAGTTAACTTTGTTGGGGTTCTTGGGGCAATCTCTGAAAAGGTGTTCTTTACCACAATCACCACAGTATCCTTCCCAGACTCGTTGTGGTGGTGGTGGGTTTGGTAGCGTACATTCTCTGACATAATGATCACCTCCACATCTATAACATGGTCCTCTAGGTACAGGCAGTCTGTTCATAGGTCGGGGGGGTATGGGTGCCCTGGGGGCTGTGTACATCAATGACACATAATCCTGCTCATATTCGTAGGAACTATCTTGTGCTTCTATGCCATATGCATATGGTTCGTACATTTGCCCATATTCTGTTATAGAGCTCTCATAACTGGGATAGTTGCCTTGACTATGGTCATAAGATGAGTCATATGGTTCATTACTAGACCATGGTGTGGCTGGGACTATTGCTCTCTCTAAGTTTTCTTCAGGTTGAGCTATTTTCATCGGGACAACATTCTGAGGATGGGGCGGTTGTTGCCCTAACACCGGTTGTGGTTGAGTGTAACTTTGATAGGCATAAGGTCATGGTGCTGGTGTCTGCTACTGATATGTGGGATATCTGAAGGCTTCTCCTCCTAGATCTCTCTGAGGGTATCCATAAGGTCTCATGAGCGGTTTTATTGGTCTTGATTGTCTATTCTAAGGACAATTTTCTGTGCTGTGATTTGTGTATTTTTGTTCTATGCTGCAATATTGTAGAGGGCCATGAATAGGTGGTCTATTGTACGCATAGACAGGTGGTGGGACTACTCCCCTAGTGCACAAATGAGAAGGATGATCACCTCCACACTGCATACATCTTCTAAGCATGGGTACTCGCATGGGGTTATTGGGGTAGTTCCTCTGTCCTTGAACATTCAGTTTCTTTGCTACTAAGTCGGCTATTTCCTCCACATTGTTCTTATGGTTTGATATGTTGCTGACTAAATCTTCACTTTTCACACTACCTTGAGGTATTTTCAGGTCTTCTGCTAGATTGTCTTCTAGGTCGATACATTCTTTCATACACTCTTGCAAAGTTTGAACTCTTTTCACATATACTAATGATCTTAATGATCCATTCACTAATCCTTCCAAAAATAATGACACCATCTTGTTTTGAGTGGGTCTCTCTTCTACTGGACATCTATCCACATATTGCTTGAATCTTCTTGCTGCCAATCTCACTGATTCCGTCGGAGCTTGCTTAAAGCTATGGATCAATGATGACGAGTTGTTTTTAATCCCAAACTTAGTGAATTCTTCAATCATTTCTTGATAGACTTGTTCCATGTTTTGAAAATTATTAGGGTCCAATGGTTGGAACCAAGCTAAAGCGGTGTCCGTCAAGGTTAAACCAAAAGATTCATATTGGATCAAAAAGTCTTCCACTTGTTCGGCTCTGATTACTTTCTTAAATTCAGCTATATGATTGTAAGGTTCACTAGAGCCATCATAGTGGTTTCTCATGCATTTGGCGACTTGGATGGGTCTTAATCTTCTTCCTGCCTCAGGTGGTCTAGGCATCACAGGGAAAACTGGTCTTCCTATCGGTATACCAGGTCCTCTTACCACGGGTGGTCTATTTGGAATAGGGATTTGATTCCTTGGGTCAACAGGTGGCTGAGGCCGATAGTTCGGATTATTTGCAGGCATAGCAAACTGCACATGGGGTCCAACTGGGATTTGTGCTTGTTGTGTTTGTCCAGACTGTTGATATGAATTATCTTGAAAGGTTCCTTGAGGGTTCTGAGAGGTAGTAGCTTGATCCCTAGGAGGGAACACCGGAATTTTTCGATACTTCAACCCTGCTCTTTCTAACTCTGTTAGAGGCCAGTATCTCCTATGATTTTTGTCCAAATATGTGATGATGGTGGGGAATTCAGGATCTTGTAACTCATAGACAGTAACTAGGTTAGGGGCTACTTCCCATAATGAAGAGTGGGCTCTAAGGAGATGCTCCATTCCATTGATCAAATACACATCCATTAAGGAGTCATCTTGGGGAACCAGGTCTCCTCTCCAAACCCTAGCAACAGTAGATCTCCCTCTGGGGGTGGTCACTTGTTCTTCATGTCCCTCTGCATTAGGGTTATGAGCATGATCTTCTTCCCCGTGTTCGTTGATACTTTCAAGATGTTCTGTAACTACATACTGGATATCTCTCTTGTCCATATAAATTCCTCCTGCATACTTAACTGCTGGCCTAGGCACTGTACACATCTGAAGCTTTCTTCAATCTGGCCACTGATCAGTTTAGACCATCTAGGTAGATAGGTATCTCATTTTGGTTGGTGTTCACATATTCCAAGGATGTCCGATATTCTCCCTCAATAATTGACATCATGCCAATCATTGGTACGGTATTTTGCATATCCTCGGAGGCCATGGGAATTTCTTCCTCTAACTCACTAGAGGTTTCAGAATAATGTGAGCGGCTACTGGGTTCGGCTACACTTCCTACTGAAGAGATTACACTTCTTCAGCTTCCTAGGGTTCTCCCAGATCTCAGGTTCATTCACTTTAAAGTTTTGTTTAGCCTTAGCCAACCTCCAACTTCTAGAGTTCTTCACTAAGGGTCAGAATTCTAGAGAAAATTTGGTTGGAAAAGGACTGACAATGAGAATCCTCAAAGCACGATACTTGACCCCAACAAGTCCACGATACTCGATATCTGACACACTAGAAGGGTGCCACGATATTGGATCTGTGAACAGGACGATACACGATATCTGCAAAAAATGATACACGATATACGATACTTGGAAAAAACGATACACGATACTCCAGAAACATGATACACGATAGTTGCCCAATATCGTGTGCCAAACACGATACTCGATACTTGAGGGCTTGATACACGATACTTGATAGGTATCGCGATCAGAGATCTTGCGATACACCATACACGATATTGAATGAGAAAATGTCAACGATACTCGACAAACAACAAGTATCGCGAGGAAGTTCAAGACGATACTCGATATTCGTCAGGTATCGGGAAAGTTGCCTCCGCGATACATGATATCCAGCAAGTATCGTGATCCAAAACTCACGATACACGATACTCGACGAGTATCGCGGTCTGAATTTCACGATACACGATGTGCGATATCCGACAAGTATCGTGAGAAATTCTCAACGATACTCGATACTTGATATGTATCGTCAGACCCAAATCAACGATACCCGACACTTGATAGGTATCGCGAAGAGAGTTCAACAATACACGACACTCAACAAGGTCAGGTATCGCGATACTCAACCACAAGAAATCACGGAGCACGATACTTGACACTTTTCTAATTTTTTGCAAGTGTGTGTTGAATTTAAAATGAATATATGTGTTTCTCAAGCTCTTCTACCCTCTCCTCACCAACTGTATCACAGAAATAAACTTTTCTCACCCCTGGATAACTTTTGCGATACTTACCGCAGATCGTTTCTCTGAAATGCTTAATTTATGTGACAGTGATGAGAGAATGATGAATGTGCTTACCTTGGGAACTCTTTCTCAACTCTCTAACCACTCTGACTCGCTCTGCGCAGCTCAAAAAGCCCGGATCTTCGCTCACGATACTCGACAGCAGCTTCTCACAATACTTGTTCTAGAGACAAGTGACTTGAAAAATGACATTTTTTTGGTTTTTATACTCTTTTGAAAAGGTCTCCTATCTACAAAGACTCAACAAGACTCAGATTAATAACTACTCTAGCTTCCTAACATACTCCCTTCCTCCTCCTACTCTACTCACTCCACTCGCTTCCCTAGACTAACAACTTACTACACACACTCCAAGAGTGAGAAGTAATAAGTGCGGATGAATATGACTTACCAAAGAAGAGAAAATCACCACTCCTCCACTCACTTCAATGCAAAAAGCTACTTACCATCACATGAATGCCTCGGTTTGATTCGACATTCCCCGGCAACGGTGCCAAAAAACGTGTGTACTAAGATCCAATCTAGGGACTTGCGGAGAAAGAGACTATACTTCAATCGCCTTCAAGTGCATATAGTGACGATTTATTTATCAATCCAAGGAGTATCAAAACCTAGCCGAGTGTATGAAGACATGCATTCAAGTAATGATCAATGCGAATGGGCTTCCCAAAGAGTGCAAACAAGGCAAAGACTAATCCAAACAAGCTTCAACTGTCAGTCATGGTGTCAGGATACTTGGAGCAGCAGCCAACAGTAAATTGAGCTTTTCTCTCAGCTCCGAACTCCGAATATAGCGAATAGCATATGCGTTTCGAAGCTCTCGAGAAGACACAATAGTGATGGTATCTTCACTCAATTTTGACACTTCTGCTTCAAGTTATGAGCAAAATACTGAGTCACGGGAATGACCTTCCTACACTTCAGCACTTCCTACACTTCACACACACCTTAACCACAGCAAACAAACACTTTCATGGATAAACGACACTTCCTAACACTCTTTTCAAGCAACACACATGCATGCAAGCTCACAAAGAAGAAGATACAGAGAGGAGAAGACACAAATTCGAAATTCTGTGCTCTTGATTCTCACAATGGCAAAAAGTCTTTACAAAGAGTCACAAATTGACTTATATACATGTGCCCTAAAAATGGTCCTTTCACACAAAAGACCGGCACTTTATTCACTAAAAGGATAAGGTGTCCAAATCGGAAAAATTTTGGGGTCCATCTTTTTCTCTACCTTGTGCTCTTCTTCGCTCTGCAACAAGCTTCCATATACCATTTTTAATAATTAATAAAATCCACAAGACTCCAAGATTACTTTAGAGCTTGTTTTAATGTAACATTGCCCCCCTCAAGCTCTAATCCAAAGCTTTGACTCCAAGTAGTATTTTGATTCTCTTAAGCTTCTGAGCATCTACTGCTTTTGTAAGTATTTCTGCTAACTGATCTTTAGTTCCAACATGTTGAATATCAATATCTTCATTCACCACCTTCTCTCGGATATAGTGATAGTGCACTTCAATGTGTTTTGTTCTTGCATGGTACATGGGATTAAATGCGAGCTGTAATGAACTTACATTATCTCCAAAGAGTAGTGGACATGTTGTAGATAGATTCATATCTTCATAAAGCTTCAAATACCACATAATCTCACATGTTGCATTTGTAAGACTTCTATATTCAGCTTCTGTGCTTGAAAGTGCTACTGTAGGCTGTTTTTTAGAACTCCATGAAACCAAATTATTACCTACAAATATCAGATATCCACCTGTACTCCTTCTATCATCCTTATTTCCAGCCCAATCTGCATCGCTGTATGCTTTCAAATCCAAACCTTCATGATATTTATAACCTAGACCTTCATTTAATGTACCCTTCAAATATCTCAAGACCCTTTTAGCTGCTTGCATATGAACATCTGTGGGTTTGTTCATGAATTGAGACAATATGCTTACACTAAATGTAATATCTGACCTTGTTAAAGTTGCATATATAAGAGAATCAATCAAAGACCTATAGATAAGCGGATCTTCTAAAGGTTCACCATCTTCAGCACTATACTTCACATTGGGTTCCATCGGATTACTAATACTCTTGCAATGCTCCATGCCATATTTCTTTAACGAATCTGAAATATACTTCCTTTGTAGAAGATATATGCTATCGTCCTTCTTCATAACTTCGATTCCAAGAATGTACGTCAGTTCTCCTAAATCTGAAATTTTAAATTCAGATCCAAGCTCTGCTTTGATCCTGGCTATCTCACCTTCATTGTTTCTTGTTATTATCAAGTCATCCACATAAATTGAGATATAAACAATCAATGATCCTTCAACCTTAACATACAAAGAAGTATCCACATTTGAACACCTCTATCCCTGCTTTTCAAGAAACTTTACCAATCTAAAATTCCAAGCCCTTGGAGCTTGCTTAAGACCATACAATGCTTTCAAGAGTTTACATACATGTGTAGGCTTCTTGGGATCTTCATAACCTGCTGGTTGCTCCATGTACACATCTTCTTTTAAATCACCATTGAGAAATGCATTTTTTATATCTAATTGATAAAGATTCCATACCTTGCTTGCAGCAACACTTATTAATGTCCTTATTGTTGATATCTTGGCAACAGGAGAAAATGTCTCCTTATAATTGATGCCATAACTCTGTGCATAACCTTTACAAACAAGCCTTTCTTTATATCTACTTACTGAACCATCATTGTTTCTCTTTATCTTGTACACCCATTTGTTACCAATTACCTTCAGGTTAGGTTGCCTTGGAACTAAACTCCATGTATTGTTCTCATACAAAGCTTTCATTTCTTCATCCATTGCTTTAACCCATTTCTTTACCTTTGACGCTTCTTTAAAAGTTGTTGGTTCCTGCTCCTCAAGAAGTTTTGCAATATAAGCTTCATGAGAAAATCTTTGCGGTTGCCTTCTTTCTCTTACTGGATACCTTGATTGGCTTCTTGTCCTACCATGCTTTTCTTGCCTTCGAGTTTGAGTTCTTCTTGATGTAGAACCTTCACTTTCTTCGTCATGTGACTCAATTTCCTTTGAAATCAAATCGAGAATTTTCTTCAACTTCTGATTGGGGGGGTTATCTAGTCATGTGTAATTTGACTCTCTAGTGAACTTGGAGAACTTGGCTCTTCTTCGTGACTTCTTGTAGTTTCTTCTTCATCTACCTGCACTTCATGTTTATACCAAGATTTATCTTCATGAGAAATAACATCTCTCGAAACAATTACCTCTCCCGTATCTAGGTTCACACATCTATATCCTGGTTGCCCTTCTCCCATACCAATGAAAACCATTTTTTGTGACCTTGGATCCAACTTTGACCTTAACTGTTGTGGAACATGAACAAAACATATGCTTCCAAAAATTCTACAATTAGCAATATCTGGTTTTGATCCATAAAAAAAATCATAAGGTGCTTTCTGTACATGACTTTGAGTAGGTGGTAACCTATTCATCACATAAACTGCCATATTGCATGCTTCAACCCAAAAAGTAAGTGGTAAGTCCTTTTCATTTAACATGCACCTACCCATCTCCAAGATAGACCTGTTTCTTCTTTCGGCCACACCATTTTGTTGAGGTGTGTGTCTGTTTGTAGTCTCCTTTTTAATTTCTTCTTCCTCCAAAAATGCAAGAAACTGATTAGAAAAATATTCACCTCCTCCATCTGATCTCAACCTTCTTATGCTTTGACCTGTTTGCTTTTCAACCAATGATTTAAACTTCTTGAACATGTCAAACACTTCGGATTTGTATTTCATAAAATAAATGAATGTAAACTTTGAGAAGTCATCAATAAATGTTACAAAGTACTTGCTACCTGCCATGGACTCTTCTTGAGATGGACCCCATACATCAGTATGAATCAAGTCCAAAATACCTTTGCTTTGCAATCCTGCTTTTGAAAAAGGACTTCGTATCTGTTTTCCAAACTGACATGCCTCACAAACAAAATCCAAATCTTGCTTAGGTAGTTGCGGTAAACCTTCAACCAATGATTTCTTTGCAATATCTTTTAACCTGCCAACACTGATGTGTCCTAATCTTTTATGCCATAAATCCAATTGACTTACTTGAGTCCCATTAACCATTGTATAACCTGCATAATTTGGAACTTCAACTTCATAAGTATATAATATGTTTACCTTTTCTCCTTTTATAACAAAATTCCCATCCTTCTTCTGATAAGCCTGCCACTGATTATTGTCAAAATCGACCTTTACTCCATTGTCCTCCATCTGTCCAACTGAAATCAAATTTCTTGTAATAGTACGAACAAACAAAACATCTCTAAGAGTAACATGTTCATTAAGTGGACAAACACCAATGTAAACTACTTCATGCTCAGTATTATCTCCTGTAGCAACTGTGACTCTTGAATCAGGTTTGTGTAAGTTCACAAACATATTCATGTTGTGACTCATGTGGTTTGAGCAACCACTATCTACATACCAAGTTTTGTTGTTTACCTTCCTCTTATGTGTCTCTATATGCATAGCCATAAGAACTTTTTCCTTCTGTGTTTGAGCCTCCTCTTGTACTATGTTGTTGTTGTGATGCATGTGATCTTGGCCTCTTCCTCCTTGTCATCCTCTAAAACCACCTCTTCTATTCGGATTGGAGAAGCAATCCCTGGCATAATGACCAACTTTACCATAATAATGGAAAATAAACTTACCTTGTTGTTTTAATTGAGTTTGTTGACTTTGTTGTGTTGTTCTTCCTCCTCTAGTAGCATTGAAGCTTCCTCTTCCTCTTGCATTGTTGTTGAATCTTCCTCCTCTCCAATTTCCTCTACCTCTTGATCTATTTGATGAAGTATAAAGAGCTTGTCCTTGACTACCTCTTTGTGAATGATAAGAGTTACCACCTTCTATGTTGATTTCTTCAGTCATCATGAGCGTTTGTAAATCTTCAAAGGATGGTAGATTCTCTCGAGTCATGATAGACATAATGAAAGACTTCCATCTTTCATCTTCTCTCAATCCATTTAACATGCTATTAAAATTTATATCCTCACTAGGAGATGCATCAATAGAGGCTAATGCTTCAATAAGAGATTTTACCTCAAGAACATAATCATTAACTGATTGTCGTGGCTTCTTTTTTACTCTTGTCAACTCACCAATAAGTTGTGTTTGCCTCGCTCTGTTGGTAGTTGCAAATAACCTTTCTAGAGACTCCCAAGCCTCTCTACTAGTATTCAAACCTCTTATATGCCCAAGCATAGTATTGGAAATTGTTTGTGATATAATAAACAGAACTATTCTGTCTCTTTCGATCCATTCTTGCTCTCTTGCTCGATCCGCTTGTGTAGGAGCTTCTGATAATACCGGCTTCACTTCTGTACATGTTATCAATCCCCAAAGACCCTTAGACATGAGATAAAACTCCATTCTAAATTGCCACATGAGATAATTTCTCCCATCTGATAACTTCTCAATCGATGCACTTAAATCTGCCATGTTGAATTGTTGTAAACAAAGAAGATAATTCAATAAGTTGTATGAAAGATTTGATAAAAAACAAAAAACAAAAGCTCTGATACCACAATGTTGTGTTTAAAAACTTGTAAACATCAAAGTACACAACGAAACATGATGAGACCTCCCAAGATCTTCAAAACACCAACCAAATATTTCCAAGCTTCAAAAACAAACTTTCCTCCAAAGTTTCAAGAAAACAGAAATAGGTCACTGTAGCAAAATAACCACCAAAAACTCTTTGAGCAAAACTGAAAACTAATCATATATCCTGAAAGTAGACTCTGAGTAGCATGCTTTAGAAACAAGCTTCCTTACATGCCTCACTTGCTACAACATACTCTATTTCTATGGTGGAAACAGTTGTGCATTCTTGAAGGAACACCTCCAACAAAATGAAAAATGTACCCTGATCTAGACTTATGATTGTCTACACAACTAGCACAGTCAAAATCTGTGTAACCAATAATCGATGCTTTCCCTCTACCTAAGCACATACACTTGTCCTTAGCGCCACTCAGATATCTCAAAATCATCTTGACTGCTTCACAATGCTTCTTTCTAGGAGTAGATATATATCTACTCATAACTCCTAGTAAAAATGCAATGTCTAGTCTCGTAGCTACCAAAACATACATGAGACTACCAACAATAGACTGATAAGGAATTTTGGTCATGAACTCCTTTTCCTCATCTGATATGGGGCAATCATCCTTGCTGAATTTCACATATGTAGGTAAAGGTGTACTCAATGCCTTTCCACCCTGCATATTGAACCTGTGAAGTACTTTGTATATGTACTCACTTTGAGACAAGTATATGCATCTTTTACTTCTATCACAAGTAATGCACATGCAAAGAATATGTTTGGCATCACCCAAATCCTTCATATCAAATGTCTAACTCAACTTCTTTTTTTGAACTAACAATTCACAAGAGGTTTTCCTAGCAATCAACATATCATCGACATAAAATATCAAGCATATTAAGCTACCATCGGAGCATCTCTTTGTGTAGTCCTCATTGCTTTGAGAATAGCCTTGAGACTTCATAAAAGCATAAAAATTTTGGTACCATTGTCTAGGGGACTGTTTAAGTCCATATAAGCTCTTCTTCAACTTACAAACTAGAATGTCCTTCCAAGAACTACATAGCCGTCTAGTTGTTCCATATAGATCTCATGTGTAAGATCTCCATTCAAGAAAGCAGTTTTCACATCCATTTGGACTAGCTCTAAGTCCTCCATTGCAACGAATCTAAACAACATTTTAGGGTAGTAATCTTGACCCCAAGAGAGAAGATTTCCTCGAAATCAACACCATGTTGTTGTTTAAAACCGGTTGCTACAATTCATGCTTTATACTTTGGAGAAGCACTATCTAATGTGAATTTTAGCTTATATACCCATTTTCATGGTAAATCTTTCCTGACCTTTGGAAAAGGTACTAAATCCCAAGTACCATTCTTGTGAATAATATCCAACTCACTCTTCATGACACACTCCCACTTGACATGATTCTTTTTTTGCATAGCCTCTTTGTAGCAAGAAGGCTCACTAGCATCTGTTGGTATAACAAAATCCAAACATGGAACATATCTATCAGGTGGATGTGAGACACATGCAGAATGTCTCAATGGTTGTTGAACAAGAACATTTGTAGATTGATCTGATCCAACATTCTCTTGAACATCCCTATGTGCAACATTTTATGCATGCTAACTAGAGGACTAGTATCCTCAAACACCACTCTTCTCACTTCAACCTCCTTAATGGGTTTTATGCATCTTAGATTCATTGAAACTAACATCAGTACTTCTTATCACTGATCATGTTTCAAGATCCCATAAGTGATATCTAAATTTTCTTTCTTGACCATATCTAATAAAAATGTATTCCTTTGACTTATGTTCTAGCTTTTGTCTAAGATTCTTGGGTATATGAACATATTCTTCACACCCAAAAACTTGAAGATGATCATAATATGGTGACGTCCCTATCCATAACTCTTGTGCCACTTTTAGACCTTCGATAGTACTAGGTAAAAGGTTATTCATGTGAACTACACTCAATATTGATTGTGTGTAAAAGCCTTATGAAATTTTTTATGATGTAGCATACAAACTACCCTACCCTGAATAGATCTATTCATCCTTTCAGCTACACCATTCTCTATTGGGGTATAAGGAGTTGCAAACTCTCTATGAACTCCTCTAGACTAATAGAAAAGTTTGAATTCATGTGAGGTATACTCACCCCCATTATCTGAACGTAAAGCTTTGAGCTTAGTTCCCTTTTCAGTCTCGACTGAAGCAAGTCAATTTCTGAAGATAGGGAATACCTCATGCTTCGATTTAATAGGATTTACCCAGACTTTTCTAGTATCATCATCTATGAAAGAGACAAAGCAAAGAGAACCACCTAATGAACTTGTGGGCATAGGACCACACACATCCATATGAACGAGACCTAAAGGTTGAATTGAAGATTCAATGTGCATTTATGCACATTCCTAGTTTGCTTTCCATATTAACAATGCTCATGAAATGAGAAATTAGAGAAAGATAGCACAGGTAACTAGCCAAAATGAGAAAGATAGCATAGGTGACTAGCCAAAATGAGAAACATTTTCCATTCCACTATGAGATATGTGGCCCAAATGGCCATGCCAAATACAAGCCATAGGCTATTCAATAACACTAGCAAGTGTTCTTTTTGTGATACAAATAAAGGACAAAGTGAGCCAACTTTGCTTCCTTTTACAATAACCATATTGCCCTTTGATATGCAGAAGGATTGAGCATAGAAAACCATCTTATAACCAAGGTCATCAAGTTGAACAACTAACATCAAACTATGTGATAATTGAGTTACATGGTGTACATTATGCACAGTAAATTTTGAAACACCAATGAACTACACAACCACATCTCCAATCCCCACAACTTCACACTAGTACGAGTCACCAAGTCTCATGGTACCAAGAGACTTTTCTAAATAATTAGAGAACGATTATCTATGTGGTGTCACATGGAAAGAAGCATTAGAATCTAGTAGCCACATGTGGGAAAGAGAATCAGCCATAAGATCCTCAATGGGCACAGTACTATCAAGTGTCAACACATCAACATCATCAAAAAAAACATTAACTTCTTCAATCTTCACAATCAAGACTCACTTATGCTTTTGATTTTCAGGGTGTTGTCACTTACTGACATGCCCTTTTTCTCCAGTGTATGCAGCTCATTCTTGCATTGCAATTTTTGGGCCTCTATATTTGTCTCATACAATGTGACCAAACTGTTCTAAGCTTCTTTCAGTGTTTTGGCATCCTATATGTGCTCAATCATGCTATCTTGTATGCTAATAGACAACTAATACATTACCTTCTGTGCTTCTTGATTCCATTCTTCATATACTCTTTTTTCTATTTTCTTCACTTTTTTCCTCACCACTACCATCTCTACCACCTCCACTCTCCATCCCTGTCATCCTTGTGCATTTCCATTATCACCAAACTTTTTAGTTTTTGTCCATATTCTCCTCTTCCACTTCATTTCCCTCATGTGTGTGAGAGAGAGAGTGATTTTGTGCACTATTTTTTGTGTGTTTTTGAGTGTTTTCTATAGGAATCTAATCCATCATCAATTCTAGCAACATCATTAGGTATAATAGAACCCTCCATGTTGCCCGAGATGATGACCTTTGTCTATCGTGATAGATAGAAAAGTTCAGTATTTTATGTTTGCATCATAGGCATGATAGAGTTCACATCATGTGCATTCCAAAAAACTACTTGCATTTGCAAAAATACCATTCTTTTGTTCTATTTTGATTGACACCTTCTATCAAAACAGACAGAAAGTATGATAAATACTCATCTATCGCGATAGGCACATCTATCATCTATCACAATAGACACTATCTATCGCGATAGATAGACCCTCATGACAGAGTTCTTCTAATGTGATAGACACATTTATCGTGATAGACATGTCTATCATGGCATACCAAAATCCATGATAGACATCGTCTATCGTGGTAGACAAGATTTTCAACATTTTTAATTTTTTGTCAAATTGAGCCTAACTTTGGGAGTTTTATAGAGTTTTGGTGGTATCGTGCTAGGTGAGCTAAAGAAAGGAGTTAAGAGCACACATTTGGGTTGAGACATGCTAGAAGGTAAGCCACATAAGCTTTTGATAACAAAAATCAATTCATAACCACCACCACACATTAAACTCATTTCCGGTATCGCAGGGTGGGATAGAGAGTTTTGAGAGATTCTTTGAGTGAGACAAAGGGTCAAGAGTGAAGAAGGTTAAGAATCAAACACATTTGCACAAAAATTATTGTGATTTGAGCAATTTTGGTTGTAGTATCACGGTCGATTGAGTTTTGGTATCGCGATACCAAAATTCCCTAGTATCGCGATACTCGCCAAGTATCATATCGTTGAATACCACTTGAGGTATCATGATACCATTTTTGGTGTCACATCGTCAAGTTGGTATCACGGTCACGATCTTCCAGTGGTATCGTATAGCAGTCCATTTGGTATCGTATCGTTTTCCATACCAATATCGTATCGTGCAAAGTACCAGTATCGTATCGTGTACTTGGTATCGTATCGCTTGAACTCCATAGTATCGTATCGCAGAAAAATTCAGTATCGTATCGTGCAAGACTTGGTATCGTATCGTCCCTGCACTAGTATTGTATCGGGAGAATCTTGGGTATCGTATCGTGAGAAATTCAAGTATTGTATTGTCCAAAATACCAATGTCGTATCGTGCAAGGTTTCGGTATTGTATCGTCACTTGCACTGTTATCATATGGTGAGAGTAGTTAGAATCGTATCATGAGAGTAGTTAGTATCATATCGTGCAAAGCACAAGTATCGTATCGCTTGACCCATCTGGTATCGTATCGCGAGAAATTGAGGTATCATATGGCGCACAATACTGGTATCATATCGTGGAAGTTTTTGGTATCGTATTGTGCACTTACATGGTATCGTATCGCATGAGCCATCTAGTATCGTATCATGGGAAACTTTTGGTATTGTATCGTGTAGAGCACTAGTATCATATCATGCAAGAAGTGGTATCGTATCGCCAGAGTGGTATCGTATCGCCAGAGTGGTATCGCCTAGTGCAGTATGGCCAGAGTGGTATCGCCAGATTATTTCAAGCTATATGAGAACAATATTAGAGATAAATTGAGGAGCCAATTAGGGGATAGTGAGAAACCAAGATAGCCCAAGAGAGTGAATGAACTTGAGATCAGGATGGGTGCTAAGTACCTAGAGGAGTGTTATTTCATCGATAGGAAGTGCAACTTAGGCAAGTCATCGCTCTATCTATTCCGATACCTCTAGTGACTCAGAAGAAGAGATACCAATGGCTTCAGAAGACATGCAAGGTTCTGTCCCCAGGAGAAACTTCATGTCCACGATAGAGGGGGAGTACCATACCACTCTACAATATGTGTCCACTAATTCCCAGGAGATTCCCATCTACCTGGATGGTTTAAACATATCAGTAGCCAGGATGGTGAATTCCACTAATTCAGCCATAGTGCCCAAACCTGTAGTCAAGTATGAAGGAGGAGTGTACCTGGACAAGTTAGGTCACATCTACGTGGTAACAGAACATCCAAACCGGATCAACAAGAGAGGAGGATTAGAAGGACAAGGAAACTCAGGAAGACCGGACCCTGAAGAGTTGGTAACCACTCCCAGAGGCAAATCAATAGTGACTCGAGTCTTGAGAGGAGATTTGATACCTCAAGATGACTATCTATTAGAGTTCTACTTGATCCATGGATTAGACTTATTGTTACAAACTAAATCTCCCACATGCAGACAAGAAGAAAGTCCAATGACCTTCTATGAGTTAAAAGATCCTGAAGATGAGTCTATAGTCATATACCTAGACAAGAACCAAAGGAGATACTAGCCAGTTGATACCATTGATAGGGCGCAGTTGAAGTATATGGGGTTGCCTGTATTCCCTCAGCGAGAGCAAGAAACTACCTCTCAAAATCCCTTTGGGACACAACAAGAGTCAGAAAATACAATGTCGGGACAGACTAGCCATCGGAGTATTCCCAACCGCACTCATGTGCAATTCACAATGCCAGGACTGCAATCACACCATCAAACTCACCCAGGATTAGGCAACCAACATCGGCCACCAGTGAGGCCAAGACCACCACTAGGAGTGCAGCCTAGAATGCCACCAATAAGACCAGCAATTCCTGTGATGCCTAGACAACCAGAGCCCATGAGAAGATTAAGACCGATCCAAGTGGCTAAGTGTATGAGAAATCATTATGACAGGATGGGAGAACCTTACGATCACATAGCTGAATTTAAACAAGTTCTAAGGGCTGAATAAGTGGATGATTTCTTTGTGCAGTATGAGTCCTTTGGACTCACTCTCACAGGAATGGTTTTGACCTAGTTCCAGCCATTGGATCCCAATCAATTTGGAGATATTGAACAATTCTTTCAAGAGTTCATTGGGGAATTCATGAAGAGAGGAATTAAACACAATTCTTCTTCTTTAATCCATAGCTTCAAACAAAACCCAAATGAAACTGTGAAAATAGTTGCTGGAAGATTCAATCAATATGTCGATAGATGCCCAGTAATAGAAAGACCCACACAGCAAAAAATGATATCATTATTCTTGGATGGGCTGATGAACGGAACCTTGAGAACTTTAGTCTATGTGAAGAGGCCACAGACGTTGAGTGTATGTCTTCAAGAGTGTATTGACCTAGAGGATAACCTAGCGGATGATCTCAAGAGTACACCCAGTCCTACGAAATCAGAAGACACTAGAAGTACATTGACATGCAACTCTAGTCATGTGGAGGAGCTAGTGGCGCTGGTAGCCAAGAAGTTAGCAGTTCATGGACCGCGGAACTACCAGCATCTATCACTGAGAATACCCATGTTATGAAGATGCAAGTTATGTGGAGGAGACCACCCCACTCACATGTGCGTAAGAGGAGGAACAGGCTTGCCTCAAGCTTACCCTTACAATAGGCAGTCACATCAAGGAACTGCTCCATATTGCCATATAGAACAAAAATACACCAATCATACCACTGAGAATTGTCCATTCAATAGGCAGACACGACCTTTAAATCAAACTCAGTATAGGCCATATGGATACCCACCTAGAGAGCTAAGAAGGGAGATTCCCAGATATAATCCCTATCCAGGACACAAGGAGCAGCTAGGCCATATGAGCAAGGGCAATATGCACAACCTCAGCCAGTGTTAGGATAGCAACCGCCATTCGCACCGAATGTAGTACCAATTAAATATACTCAACCAGAGGAAAACTTAGAGAGAGCCATAGTGCCACCATCACCATTAGCCGTTATGGAATCAATGAACCCAGGATACGATCAAACCCAAGGAGATTACTATTCCTATGACGCCAGTATGATGGAGTACGAGCAAGCTTATGACCCGCAACACTATGGATATGAGGGATATGACCATGTCTATGGACCAGAGTTTGCAACACTAATGTACACTACACCCAAAGCACCAGCACCCATGAGACCACTCATCAGACCGCCCACGCCAAAGGGACTGTGTTATAGATGTGGAGGAGATCACTTTATCAGAGAATGCACTCGGCCATACAACCCACCACCCCCCAGGACTTGGGAAGGGTATTGCAATGATTGTGGGAAGGAACGTCTCTTTAGAGATTGCCCAAAAAATCCCAATAAGGCTCATGATACTGCACCTATTAATGTGATCAAAGCGATTGAATCGTCAGGAAGTGACAAGGAATACACAGTACCATTAAAGGCCATCACACGAGCACAAATGAAAGGACAAGAAAGAAAACGAGTAGACTTAGAGCCAAAAAAGAGTAAAACCTTAGAATCTAGAGTACAAGTAGTGGAAGACTCAGAAGACCCACTTGAGAATACCCAAACAACGAAAAGCCAAAAGTGGAAGGATAGGAGAGAAAAACTCAAGGAAAAATGGATGAAAAATAAAAATAAAGAAGACAAGAAGGACACAAGAGGCAATAAGAAACCTAAAGAACCCGAAATTCAGGGAGAAATTCCCATTACACCGCAGACATTGGAGCCAGACAAGCTTGGATCAATTCTAGCAGACCCAAAACCAGACGATTTAGACATGTGGTTGAAAGCTTACCAAGCTAGAATTGTGAATGGACCAAATGTAGAGCAGCACGAAAAGTTTTACCCACAAGGGGAGTCAGAAAAGGAGAGGCTAGCAATATGTAGAAAACTCATAGATGTAGCTCAGGCCACCCTAGAGAAGACTACCACAGCCCTCCCTGAGACGAGAATATCTGAGAATCAATACAATGATTGTATTAAAACCAAGGAACACAAACCAAAAGAGAGGGATGATAAGGAAGAACTACTGAATACCCAGGACAAGCCCATGTCCATAGTCCCTGATTTAGAGACTGAGTGGCCAAGAGAGTTGTGGACTAGGATTTGAGAAGATCAATGGAAAAAGAATGGAGTTGCAAAACCGCCTTTTGAGGAATTAGATGTGGAAGACTATCAACCAATGCCAAACATGGAAGAAATATATGAAGAAGTTTCTAGGTTAGACCGAAATAGGGATGAAGCATAGAGCCTTTCCACCCTACCAAACTACATGGGAGAATATGAGAAGGAATCCATGATCTTCCGTGCTCCCACAGTACGAGGAAAAGAAAAGGAACCTTCGGACAAAACCTCACACAATTTAGCAGAACTCAAAAAGACCAAAGTACAATGTCAATTGACTGTGGAAGAATTACTTCGTATCAGACCAAATTATGGAAACTATTGGCGAGACAATTGAAGTTAGAGCAGGAGAAGCACGAAAAGGAAAGCAAGGAAACTGAAAACCCTTCTATCGTACAAATCCCTATGGATAAGGTTGGAGAATTTAGCAAAGGAGATGAGGGAAACACATGTCTACCCATCACGTACAATGGATACACGACCAAGGCTATACTAGACACAGGAGCAGGAGTAGGTATTGCTACCAAAGAGATTTGGGAGAAATGGAGAAAGCCAGCCCTACGATCAACTCGTATGAAGCTTCAATTAGTAGATGTCCATGTTGAGAAACCCCTAGGAATATTGGAAAAAATTAGATTAACCACATGTGGAGTCGAGTTTGAGCATACATTAGCTATATGTCAATTTGGAAAGGCAAATAATTATGAAATGATATTAGGACGACCTTTCATGAGACAACTCAGAGTAGTGCAAGACTGGGGAAGAGACTCATTATACCTTCAACATCAAGGAACAACTACCAAGATAAATTTGCATACCTTTGTGTATAGGGATGTATCCCCATTACAATGGAATCCCATATACAAGGAAGAAGATGATTTGTCTATACATAGTGCCGGATCAAGTGATCAATCATGGATGCATGAGGATGCCCAATTGTGGATGTGTAAGGAAGCAAAGAGAGAGGATAAAAAACTTCAGCTATGGCCCTTAGGACATCAAAATTATCGACCCGTAGAGGATCCAATGTACATGCCTCAAGTTTTTCCCGATGAAGCATTCGAACCGCGCGGCTGGATGGAAATCCTAGCAACCTTGGATGTATGTGTAAATGAAGAAGTATTGACCATGAATGGATGTGTGGATGAAGAAGGCTATGACGTAAACTTGTACATGGTAGTCCTTCAAGAGGTAGAAGCCGGAGAAGTATTAGAAAAAGAATGAAAAGAAGAATACGAGAGCATAGAAATGGAACCAGAGTTCGATTCCAAGGAATGCTATCTAGAGGCCATTCGAGCCGAGGACAAAAGTGGAACAACTAAAGTGTTAGCAATCGAAGCAGCCCCTATAGTACCAAACCATGAGGAAATCGTGAGTAAGACCGAACCAACCCTGGATCTTTTTGAAGTTCTCGAACACTTCAAAAGATACGAAGTAGAGTAAAGAAAAATAGCCATTCAGATGCCTAAGAGAGAGGCGAGAGAAGGAGAAGTGTATGACAACAAGGAACAAACGAAAAAAATCCTAGTAACTGTAGAAAATGGAGAAGAAAGATGCACATACATAGGAAAGGATGTGTCACCTAAGGAGGAAGAAGACTTGATAAGACTGATTCAAGACTATCGAGATGTGTTTGCATGGACCTACAAGGATCTCAAAGGTGTGGAACCCTCCATTTGTTCTCATCGAATCCCAATGACATCTGATGCAAAACCATCGAAGCAACGCCCTTATACTTACAATGATGTCTATGCAGCAAAAATTAAAGAAGAAATAAACAAATTATTAGTTGCCGGATTCATTTACGAAATAGAGCATACCGAATGGGTGTCCCCATTAGTAGTTGTGCCCAAAAAGAACAGAAAATTGAGAGTGTGCATTAATTTAAAGAAAGTCAACGTAGCTACGATTCGTGATAGCTACCCATTACCTATCACTGACCACCTATTGGAACGAGTTGCGGGCAAAGAAGTTTATAGCTTCTTGGATGGATTCTCTGGATATAACCAAGTCATTATCGCTACTAAGGACCAACATAAGACCGCATTCACGACTGAATGGGGGGTCTATCCTTTCAGAGTGATGCCTTTTGGACTCACTAACGCCCCTGCCACTTTCCAAAGGTCGATGTGTCATGTTTTCAAAGAAGTCCTAAGGAAGAGTATGGAAGTATATGTAGACGACGTATGTACATATTCAAATCAGAAGCAAGAACATATTCTGGAATTGTGAAGAATATTTGAAAAATTTTGACAATATAGAGTATTTCTAAATCCTGAGAAGTGCATTTTTTATGGTAAGGCAAGGAAAAATCCTAGGACACATCGTATCTAGGAATGGAATATCTACGGATGAAGACAAGATCAAAGTAATTCTAGAACTTCCAAGACCAAAAAATGCAAAAGAAGTGCAAGCATTTATGGGCCATTGTGGATACTATTGCCGATTTATCCACATGTACGCCATAATTGCCAAGCCATTGTATGAATTGTTGACTCAATTCACATGGATGGACGAATGAGAGAAGGCATTCAATGAGCTAAAAAAGCAACTTAGCATGGCTCCAATTTTGAAAACACCCAATTGGAACAAGCCTTTTCATATTCATGTGGACGCTTCCAATTACGCAATAGGATGCATCTTAGCTCAACCGGCAGATGAAGGGAAATTGGACCATCCTATTGCCTATGCAAGCAGACAACTGAATCAAGCCAAAAGGAACTATATAACTATGGAGAGAGAAGGATTAGGGATGGTGTACATGGTTAAGAAATTCAGACACTACCTTTTAGCCAGCAAGTTCAAGTTCTTCATAGATCATCAAGCCCTATTGTACTTAGTCAATAAGCCTTGTAGCACGGGAAGATTGGTGAGACAGTTTCTGTTGTTAATGGAGTTTGATTTTGAAGCCATTGTGAAAAAAGGAAATACCCACATGAGAGCCGATCATCTCTCTAGGTTAACACATGGAGAACCACCGAGCGGAGTACCCGATGATTTGTCGGACACTTACCTGTTTAATTTGGAAGTGTGTCCTAAGTGGGCAGAAAAGCTAATTCCAATACTCACCCATGGACCACAACACTCAATTAACAATGAGAGTAGGAAGGAAATCCTACAATCACGTAACTTACACATTGTAGCAGGAAGTGTGTATCATAAAGAATCCAACGGTGTATTGTCTAGATGCATAGAGGAAGACAAACAGAAGAACTTGATTGAACAAGTTCACATAAACAAATGGAGAATGCATAAGGGAACCCATGGGACTTTAAGAGAATTAAAACGATTAAGAGTATATTGGCCTGATATGCCTAAGGATGTCCATGAATATGTCAATAGTTGCATGGAATATCAGGAAACCACTCCAAATGATCATACACCTTTACCTTTCTCTACAATAGCACCCAACTGGAGTAAGACGTTAGTGAAATTCCTAAAGACACGAGAGCATGAGGACGGAATCAGTTTAGCAAAGAAAAGATCCCTAAAAGAAATGAGTAAGGACTATGTTATCATGGGAAGACAATTATTCAGGAGAGGGAAGGATAATCAACTACAACTATGTGTACATGAAGGAGAGTGCCTACCCATACTAGAAATGGCACATGCTAGCGTGGCAGAAGAACATTTCTCAACCGAAAGAACTGTAAAAATGATCCTCTTTACAAGCTTGTGGTGGCCAACTCTACATATGGATGCAGACACCTACGACGAAGTTGCGAGACATGCCAAAGAGCTAATATCCAACTAGATGAGATGACATGCCATTAAGACCCATGGTCTGCACGAGAGCCTTTTCCAAATGGGGCATCGATTTCATAGGACCCATTAACCCACCAGCCAAAGGATCATATGCTGAATACATAATAGTAGCAACGGATTACCTGACTAAATGGGTAGAGACTAAGGCAACTAGAAAAAATGATGCTCACACCACAGCTAAGTTTCTTTTTGAGCATATCTTTACTCGCTTTGGACTACCTATAGAGATAGTGAGTGATCGAGGAATGCATTTCATTAATGAAGTAATAGAGTCGTTAATTTCTTAGTGATCCATAAAAAATCAGCCCCTTATCATCCTCAAGCCAACGAGCAAGCGAAAAGTTCCAATAAGGTTTTGTGTACTATATTGACAAAGATAGTCAATAATGGAAGGTCAGATTGGGACAAACAATTGCATCATGCAATTTGGGGCTTCCATGTGGCTTACAAGACAACCATTGGAACTACACCATTTAACCTGGTGTATGGACAAACTGCAATCTTGCCAATCGATTTTTTAGTGCCCACTTTGAGAGTAGCACAACAGCATGAATGGATGGGGCATTAATTGTCCAAGAAACTAGACCAAATTGCGAAGCTACACGAGACTACGAGACAAGTTGTTGCTGGAATTTATGCGGCAAAGAGAAGACAGAAAGCATATTATGATGCACACATCAAAGATAAAGGTCTAAAAGAAGGAGATTTAGTTCTGGTATATACTTTAAAGCAACAAACCAAAAAGCTACAAAAACGCGGATATGGACCTCTAATAATCAATAAGATTTCAACAAGTGGAGTTGTTAACCTAGCCACACTAGATGGAGAGGTCCTTCCTAATTACATAAGTGGTTGTAGAGTGAAACACTACATGGAGCCATTGACGGACCAAATGTTAGCACGATTTGTAGGTGCACAAAATAGAAAAAGAGAGGAAGAGAGGATTAGAGAGGAGGCAAGGCAAGAAGCCCTAGAGCGTATCAAGAAACGGAAAGAATGGATAAGGCAAAGGGATGAACGGTATTTACAAGGAGAAGAGCCTATCCCCATGGCCAACTATCAAGTTCGCACGGCCACCACGAACAACCTCAGCATAACCCAACCATATTTAAGTCTAGGAATTGGAACGATTGAGTACCAGCTAATAGATGCCTTGATAGACTCGGGAGCAGCACTCAATTGCATACGAAGGACAATCATCACACATCTTCAAATAACTGTGACACCTACTAAAGCACACATGATAGGCGTTGGAGGTGAAGTCATAGAATGTATTGGAGAAGTCATGATATCCCTCCACCTAGGAAATTCCACTATGGAACAATTAGTCTTGGTGTGTAAAGACGAGGAGCTAATAGAGCACCTAATCTTAGGACAAGACTGGATCATCAAAAATGAAGTGAGCATTCACCTAGCTCAAGGATACATATCAGCCAAAATAGGGCATAAGGAAATCTTCAGCTTGTTAGAAAAACAACTCTCTCCCATGCATGAAACTATCAAATGTGACAAAGTAAACCTAAAATAGGAATTAGCAAACGAATCAATTGAAAGTATGCCGGAAGAGTGTCCCAAGCAAGAAGTGACCACCAATGCCAATGCACCAGTGGAGAAGGTGGGTTCATCCTACATGAACGGTGAATCAAAGAGAAACGATGAAGACAATGCTCCTAAAGTCACCTACAACAAAGGAAGATCATCAACGTGGAAGTCCACTATCCGCTTATCGCAATCAGGAGGTGCCAATCTACGTTGGGTTCGCAAGGATCGAATGAGGGAAATAGAGAAGTCTACACCAATACAGGACACTCATCTTATGAAGGCAAGGAATAACAAAGGATCCTCTTCATTACAATCGAGACCGAAGAGGCTTTTGAGAGTATGGCTTCCAAAGTCATTAGTAGAAGCCCAGACAACTCGAGAACAAATATGGATTCCGAAAAGGATTAGACAGATTGCAAGCCAAGAAATAGACAAGCAAGAAAACATATTACACCAGCAAAACAGGACCATAAAGCCAAACAAGCCTCACCAAAGGCACCGGAGGAACACGACACCAACTACTCAGACTACAAAAAAGAAAGAGGAAAAACCAAGAGCACGACAAAACCAAGAAAAGACAACACTTCACCTACAAAATGGATATGGAGATCCAAGAGGCAGCAAGGACCGGAACAAGAGAACCAAAAGGATTCCGTTTGCACACATGAAGCATCGAATGCACCTAAAGTATGCATGACAGGGCAACATTACAAGGCCATGCATTCGGCACATGATGTATGTAACAAAACTAGTGGTGCACATTTCCCACATGGGAATAGATCATAGATTCTACTTCCATAGGAATGGACCTACTATGTAAATAAATAAATGCTTCGGCTACACTAATTCTTGTTTCTTGAAATGCCCTAGATATGCGTATATTCATGACTGGTTTATGGTGACCATTTTCAGTGGGACAGAGGAGAGACTACCCGAATTTTCATAGGCATATATAGTGCCATGTGAGCATGGGACATAAGAACTGAAGTGCTTGTTCTCGATACATATGTTATGAATTAATACAAGTTGTATCAATGCCAATTTCGTATGAGTTCATTAACTCTAGTTGATTTCATGCAATAGATAGTTACAAGTCATAGGAATGACTTTGTCATTTTCAATTAGAGCAAAGGAAATTGAACAATTCACAATTTATTTATGATTTCAAGTACTCGCCTATTGGTTTTCTCACGTGAAAGAAGTGTTCGATATCAATCTCATACATGCATCTATGTAGGATATAAACTTTGGTGGTATGGGACATCAAACTTGGTATTCTACTAAGGTGTAGGAAAGATAGTATGGAAGAGAAATCATTGAGACTACCTTTCATGGTTTGGAGGTCATTCATGACCTTACCTTTACCTTTTAAGTTCTGGAGGTCATTCATAGGACATTAGCTTTACCTTTTATGGTTTGGAGGTCATTCATATGATCTTCGCACTACTAGAAACCAAAGCAAAAGTTGAGGTAATCATTTTGTGATGGCAAACAAAGAAAGTCCATAAGCAAACAGCCTAGAAATGGAAAGGCAAGGTTTGCATATAAGAATCTTTAAATAACATGCATGAGATCATGCCATGTTCAGTACATAGTATTTTTTAGGTGAGCTAGATGCTTAGCCTAGTTGGCTATGAGAGTGCACACATGTATGGTATTCGTTAGACTTACATTTTGGGTCTTCTTTTTACCTTCGAGTGCATGAGTATTACTGACAGACTTTATGCAAGTGTTTTATTAGAGACATCTCATTCCCGGTTTAGAGTGATTCCATCACAATGATGATCAGATATAAAGCAAGTTTTGTCCACTTGGATCAAGTTGTTTTTTATCACTTAGAAGGCAGTGGTAGTTCCACTAGTTGTGATATGCTCTCACCACATCTTTACTTAGCATGAGCGACTTAGTTCCATAGAGTGGATCAAGATTTACTTTATACATGAAATTTTGGTCCATAGTTTGGATCATCACACACTAGGAATGACACTTCCTATTGTCCAATACACTACTCTATTATTATTTCCTCAACTTAGGGTTTAATTAGTCACTAAAAAAGTTTGAGGAAGCTCTACAAGAGGCTCATCGTCTTACATGAGCACAATGTTATTTCTCAATGTAGTTGAGTCAAGGATTTTTTTTTTCTTTCAATCATTATGAATTGACAAGTTGTACATGGGTATTTCAAAGAGATAAAGGACAAGTTGCAAATGCATCTACAAGTGAACAATGAACACAGGTTAGTGGCCAAAGACTAGGCATAAAGATTTTGAGGATATTCCGAGCACTTATGCTATGCACATATGGACTCATATGCACATATGGACTTATGCTATGCACATATGCACATAGGGGTTCCTAGAGTATGCCCGAGGCAAGGATTGCTTTTTTTTTGGTGGAAACGTTGGATAGGAAGCATAAAATCTAATTTTCAAGTATCTAGTATTTCAGACACCTAGCACACTACTCTTATTAGTTGGAATCACATGTTCTAATCCTGAGGTTTGTAGTTCTTTCTATATCATTGAAGATAATGATCTTTAGAAGGGGAAGAGTCTTATATTTCAAAGACATACATGCTTGAAGGAATTAGAGGTTCCTTGCTCAAGGGATGGGCAAGGTCGAGATCCATGAGCCATTTGGGTTGGTTGCCTATTCATGATAACCGGATGAATAGAGAGACCATATGGAGACTATACATGGTGACTAGACAAAAGCTATATATTGGTTGGGAGGTGAGTCTCAAGCACTTCATTGTGTCTTCTTACCTATCTAAAGTCTCGTGTTCTTTGAGTGTGAGTTTTTGATGCCACATGTCACTAATGATAGCCATCCTGATATATCAGACTTTGACGAGTTTGAATATTTTTTATGTGCTTTTCACTACTAGACACCAAAGCAGAAGTTGAGGTAATCATTTTGTGATGGCAAACAAGGAAAGTCCATAAGCAAACAGCCTAGAAATGGAAAGGCAAGGTTTGCATATAAGAATCTTTAAATAACATGCATGAGATCATGCCATGTTCAATACATAGTATTTTTTAGGTGAGCTAGATGCTTAGCCTAGTTGGCTATGAGTGTGCACACATGTATGGTATTCGTTAGACTCACATTTTGGGTCTTCTTTTTACCTTCGAGTGCATGAGTATTACTGATAGACTTTATGCAAGCGTTTTATTAGAGACATCTCATTCCCGGTTTAGAGTGATTCCATCACAATGATGATCAGATATAAAGCAAGTTTTGTCCACTTGGATCAAGTTGTTTTTTATCACTTAGAAGGCAGTGGTAGTTCCACTAGTTATGATATGCTCTCACCACATCTTTACTTAGCATGAGCTACTTAGTTCCATAGAGTGGATCAAGATTTACTTTATACACGAAATTTTGGTCCATAGTTTGGATCATCACACACTAGGAATGACACTTCCTATTGTCCAATACACTACTCTATTATTATTTCCTCAACTTAGGGTTTAATTAGTCACTAAAAAAGTTTGAGGAAGCTCTACAAGAGGCTCATCGTCTTACATGAACACAATGTTATTTCTCAATGTAGTTGAGTCAAGGATTTTTTTTTCTTTCAATCATTATGAATTGACAAGTTGTACATGGGTATTTCAAAGAGATAAAGGACAAGTTGCAAATGCATCTACAAGTGAACAATGAACACAGGTTAGTGGCCAAAGACTAGGCATAAAGAGTTTGAGGATATTCCGAGCACTTATGCTATGCACATATGGACTCATATGCACATATGGACTTATGCTATGCACATATGCACATAGGGGTTCCTAGAGTATGCCCGAGGCAAGGATTGCTTTTTTTTTTTGGTGGAAACGTTGGATAGGAAGCATAAAATCTACTTTTCGAGTATCTAGTATTTCAGACACCTAGCACACTACTCTTATTAGTTGGAATCACATGTTCTAATCCTGAGGTTCGTAGTTCTTTCTATATCATTGAAGACAATGATCTTTAGAAGGGGAAGAGTCTTATATTTCAAAGACATACATGCTTGAAGGAATCAAAGGTTCCTTGCTCAAGGCATGGGCAAGGTCGAGATCCATGAGCCATTTGGGTTGGTTGCCTATTCATGATAACCGGATGAATAGAGAGACCATATGGAGACTATACATGGTGACTAGACAAAAGCTATATATTGGTTGGGAGGTGAGTCTCAAGCACTTCATTGTGTCTTCTTACCTATCTAAAGTCTCGTGTTCTTTGAGTGTTAGTTTTTGATGCCACATGTCACTAATGATAGCCATCCTGATATATCAGACTTTGACGAGTTTGAATATTTTTTATGTGCTTTTCACTTGACCTGAAACTAGGGTTTGAATTCTAAGCAAAGGAATGGTGTTGGATAGAGGAGTATAATATATGATTGGAAAGCTCTTTTTGAGCTCTACAAGGTGATGGAAAAGTTTATAAACATTTCTTTACCAACTTCTATCAACACCTTGTAGAAGGTTGACCTTTGCTGACCAAGATTTTTATGATTTATTAACATTGTCGCCCCTATACAGATAGTTTTCACATTCCATGTGAAGTATCCACAAACACACAAGGACCTTTACATGAAGAGCACTCCAAAGAAAAAAAAAAAATACACACACATCCAATAATCTTCTCAACCAAGTAATTTCTTGGAAGGATAGAGACAATAAAAGGATGGCACATTTAAGATAAAATATATAGACTAAAATATACCATCTGTTGGAAGTGTAGGCACATTAATAGTCAGGAGATCTTTCTTTCTAACAATTAAGATCTTGAGCCTCCTTATCTAGATTTAAAGGGAGGCTCCTCTAAATATATCCAATAAGGGATAAATCTCATGAAGAAGAATGAATCTAAAGGGAAAATATACCACGTGCAACTTTAGTACAAAAATAGACATGCACTCTAATTAATGAACTAAAGATAAAGTAGACGTGTGAAACTGATACAATGTCTCAGCTAAAAATGTTGAAAAACAATCTATTGGAGCAAGAAATGAGAGTTGAGTAAAGGATGTGGGATAGACGTGTGAGTACATGAATAACTCTCTAGCCGATAAAAAGACATAAGATTGTAAGAAGAGGCTCATGCTAGGAAGTACAATGAATAATGCAATCTCACAAAATTATGAAGTTTCGACTCTAATCATCAAAGTAATCAAAGAAACCAGAGGACACTTTATCCTCCTCTCCATTCATTTGTGTGTCCCGCTTTTGCCATGGCCACCAACTGAGAAAGGAATAAAAAAGAAAGATAGATGTATAGGCATATATATAATTCTGAAATTCACAGATACGGAAGCATATATCACCACTTCCGCATAATTGCAAAATTCCTTAATGCAGTAAACTTAGATGACTCAAATGAAACCAGTGACTTCATTCACTAATAGTCGGTGCACATGGAGGTGAACTCCATAACTGAGACAGAACATACACGCTCTCTTTTACAAATCAGCAATACCCACAATTAAATTTCAACCTGAAAATGAGAAGTTTAAGGACTGTTGGGCCAAATCCATGCGGAAAAATAATTGCCAAAATCATAATGAGAAACAATGAGCAAATCATTGATCAAATGAACAAAAAAGATGTCTCATAGTAAGCTTCAAATCAGCTTTGAAATATATCATCATATGGGCGTTCTTTCTGCAGTGCTCAACAGAATTCCCTGGAATACTTGAATAATAATGCAGGCTCCTCATTACATGTGAGATTATTTGGACAGATACCCATTGCTTCCTAGGCACGCATGTGGATATGCACTGCCAATCCAACAAGAATGATGGAATTGCATTGAATCATGCCGCCATCATGATACATTTACTAAAAAGATTGTGATTTTTCAACAATGACAACTATGCCTTAAGAAAAAGTAATGATTTATGTGTACATAAACAATTTTGAGATATTAAGTACAATTTTAACAATACATTTTCCTGAAATCATAGATCATTAATTATTATCACCATCAATGCACCATATCCATATGTGCACTCAAATCTCGTTCACTATGTACTGAAAGTCCACATATCGGGCAAGCCACAGAGAGTGTGCTCCTGAATGACGAGCTTACAGAAGCACTCATTGAGTTTCCAGTAAGATCTTGTTCCATTGGCTGAACGGATGACGTTATGAAGTGCTCACTATCCAAATGTGCATTGAGCTGCACATCAGCAGCTGAACCCCTAAACACGACACTGCAGATAGGACATGTCATGCTTCTGATTTCCTCAGAACCTGATGCAGGTTCATTGATCCCCATTACATCCCCCCCATCATTTGAATTGGTCCGATTTTCAGAATTTGAGCCATGCACAGCAACTCTGTGCAAATCCATCTCTTTTAGCATGACTGCGCGATTACAGATCTCGCATGGACTTGTCCTTGACCCACACTCAGACTCGTGCTGAGTAAGGCCACTGAGTCTATCCCTTAAGTTCTCAGGATCTTTTCCAGCCTGCACCATATCACCACAAAATCTGCATGTAATTGTTCGTAATGGACAAGTGTTTGCCTGATGCTTGACCTGCATAAAGGATAAGTTAGACCTGAAAAACTCTGTTACATTACAGACCTTGAATAAAAAATTCTCACCATGTTGTCTCTCTCTAGTATCACACCACACCTGCAAGCCGTGGGTTCATGGTAAACTTTAACATGTTTCTCCAATTCTTCTTGCTGTAGTGATTGACCACACTTGGGGCAATGAACATGCCTCTGGAATTCATCTCTTCTTAAGATAACACTGCATCCTGGGTGCATGCAAGCAACATTGTGTCGCCGGCAGTATGCCTCATGCAATGCTATAGTTCTGCTGGGTATAACCTGTCTACAATTCCCACAAATTTCAAATCCAGATTCAACAGCAGGATTTTCTTGCATCTCATGGCTTGCAAGTCCAACTCTTTGACCTGTTGACATCGCTGTAGGTTTTGAACTTACCCACACCTTGTAAATAGTTCTTCCACGGTAGCCATACACCGCAATACTATATGAACTTGACTGCAGGTCCTTCCCTCCAGACAAATGAATCATTTTTGAGCCCAAATCATGTGAAGCCCATTGATGTTGATGTTGAGAAGGGAAGAGAACAGGGTGAGCCGCCACATAAAGATCTGCATCACTTTCCACACCTCCACCATCGATTTCCAAGTGCACATCCAAACTTCTAGTTCCCATTTTTACTGCATCTAACACCATCTTTTCCACCACAAATTTGTAATAAACATACTTGCCTTCTTCAACATATCCATCTTGAGGCTTGTCTAGCTCCAACGGTAATAACTTGTTTTGTATTGACGTACCAGGAGTACTAATGGGCTGAACTACATCGACTTCCATGTCAGTCTCTAACACAGACACATT
>CM035440.1:27197923-27230423 GCA_020310875.1 Ceratopteris richardii
GTGCATATGACTAAACATTGGCTTCTACCCATTCCAAACCTCATAAAGTGTAATGACTCTCAATGCTTTGTAAGACAACGGTTCAATACATAGTTTACACACGACCACTTCCATCCAAAACTTATTTAGAAGATGCTTTCCTTTAACCATACATTGCTCCATTTCAAGAAGTGTTCCATTCTTGTGCTCCGCAACACCATTTTATTGTGTATATGGCACTGTACATTGGTGTGCAATACCTCTTTCATAATGATCACAAATGATTCATCTAGTGACCACAAATGATCCATGGTGCTCTGAGGTGTAAGGCACCCATTATGAAGAGAAGCCATTGTGAGAGTCCATACATTTGTGAAACCCGTTAGATGAGGTCTATGCGTGGCCGTTAATGGTAATAGATGATCTTTGTGAGCCTAGCCATTAGGTTGGGTAGCGCTAAACTTCTAGACCATTGGGTTGCCATTCAAGGCAAAAATAAAGGCCTTGTGGCGCCATACAATTTCCCCATAGAGCTTTAATGGGGGGAGTGCAAAGGGAGGCTTGCCCCCTTTTGCGGGGCTTGGGGTGAGACAATAGGACTTCCTATCGTGGAAATATTATCGTGTATATTTTGCCAACTATTTTGTATCTCCCGACTACCTTTAGGCTTTATCTATACCGACTCCCTTTGTAAAAGCTATACAAGCATGACCATGTGTAGCTTCACATAGCATTCCGCACTAGTAAGCCCTTCCTCTAGAGTGTGCCTAAATCGCCATCTAAGCTCCACATTGGGAGCGCATGGGTGGATAGCATCATCGTTGTAGCTGCATTACTCTTGGCAATTTGATAATTAAGCTCTCTATCTCTCAATCGGCATCTACCTTTGTCTTCATTTTTCTCTCAAATCTGTCTACTGCTTTATTCCGATGTGCTATTATTTCTGACAAATTCATATGAGATGTATTCACTGCCACAATCTATGCGAAGAGTCCAAGGCTTATTTCCACAAAAATATTCAATTATATACCTTCATAAATTTAGAGTTATCCAAACTTACAAACTCAAGATAGAGAATACAAACATAAACACATAAGGAAAAACAACAACAGAAGAAAGAGGGTACACAAAAAATAAAACCAATAAGACATGAAAAGTACAAACAAGAAAGAAAGCCAATCCAACGAGAACCAAACTAAAAATATAATTAAAAATAAACAAAAACAAAAACAAAATGACAAGTGCATCTTCAACTTCTATGCATGTCCAAAACAAGTATCAGAATTTAATTTTATTATGCATAGCTTGGACAAACAGCTATGACATCCCTACTCACGTCATCAGTATCCTAGAGTAGGTGCAGACTTTAATAAAGAGTCTTTCTAAATAAAGACCTCTAGCAAAGTTAACGAACTAAGTTTCTATCACTTCCAAAAGTGAAGGACAAACTCAGCCATGATAAAGTCTTGCACAAAGAACAAACCAATAATAAAAAATACTTTTTTTTTTACCAAAAACAAAAAAGACAAAACAGCAATAAATAAATAAATAAATAATAATAAACATCAAACAAATAAATTAAGAAAAATAAAATAAAAATAAGAAATTTAAAAGTTCCAAAAATAAATAAAATAAAAATAAAAACAAATAAAAAGAAAAACATATAGATAACTTCAAATAAATAAATAAATAAATATATATGTACATATATATATATATATGTATATATATATATATATATATATATATATGTGTGTGTGTGTGTATATATGAAAATTAAAATAAAAAAAAAATAATTGAAAAATAAGAATTAAAAATAAAATTAAAATTAAATATTAAATTTTTATAGAAAATAATAGCTAAAATAAGAATAATAAATGAACAAAGGACTAAAATAAAACTGAAAAAATGAAAGAACCCCCAAAATATCTTATCATTGACGATTAGAAAGTTCCCCTCTTCTATTGAATTTACTAATTATCAATTTAAACACATGAAAAGAAGAACCATAAATGAACTTGTTATAAAGTAAGAAAGTCCTTACCTTCTTTAAAATTTTCTTGAAAGAATACCTTTCTGAACAAGCAAAGAGATTAGTTCACAACACTGAACTACAAATGAAGACAAGTTTGGACATAGACGAGAAAATCTTAACAACTGAGAGCAAACAACACCATACTTAGCTAAATGAAAAATATTCTTTCATATATTGTTTTGAGAGAGAATAGGCATATTATCCCCCAAATCAGGTCATGCAGAACCTCTCATCACGTTTGGTTGGAATTAAAGTATCTCTATCGGGAGAGAAATTCTACTAGGAATGCTCATCTAAGGAGTCAGTTCACTTGCTCAATAAGTTAAGTCATTTCAGACACTTTAGAAAGTTCAAACCGTTCAATAATTTCAGTTGATTCAATTAGTTAGAAAATTTGAAGAATAGAAACTTGAAGAATATGGTTGACACAGAACATTATAATAAAGTTATGGAATGGAATGATCCAAGTGCAATTGAAGCTTTACAAACAATAGAAAGAGAAAAAACCTATGGAAAGCAACAAACCTTGTTAGGTACCTAAGTTAATAATGAATTTCACCTGTGCAAGGTTAAATGGTGAAGTCAATTAAGTTGCACATTTTGAAGTTCAAAGTTCAATCCAAGCATTTCGAAGTTCAGTAACTTACGAATTCAGTTTTCAATTCAATTCAGATTTATGCACAGTCTGCTCGAGATTTAGTGGAAATCAATTAAGAGATATATTCGCAACCACAAGAAGTTTTGCAAGTTATTAAATCTTGCATCATTATGACATTGAAGGAAGGATTGTTGGATACAATGTTCAAATGATCCAACACTTGAACTTGCTAGCATATGATGTATATGATGTAGAAGACTCTACAACCAAAAGCGTGGGCTTCTTAGCTAAGAGAAATGCCTCTCATAACATTCACTCGGGTTCAAATCTCGACGGAGGCAATGAGCAATGCAAGGAATTTTTTGGCAAGAAAACTTTTTTTCACAAAGATCTTTTGCAGCGCCATTTTCAGACCACATGCTTTTGCTTTGCGATTTATTGATTGCTTGAGACTACAAGCTATATAAGAAGCACATTGGGTCATTGTAGATCATCAAATGAGGAGCTCATACCTTGCTTAGGGGCTCAACGCAAGACTCTAGGCATTACATGAGTAGTACACTCATTCATCACTTGTCTAGAGATGACTAACTTTTGGAGGAGGTGTTCTCTACCTTTGGTGCAGCTATGGAGGAGTTCATATCAGTCAACCATAAGCATCATTTGCTAAGTAACTCTGAGTAACAAGTCTATTTCTTTCTTGCTTGTTACTTCACTGGTTTCTGATTTAGGGTTAATCAGAATGAAGGTTCGTTGTCAAACAGTTATAAACTATTCATATTCTCCATATTCTCACATGCTCACACTCTCCATACCTCTTGGGCACTTCACACACAATTTCTTGTATCTAATTCCTATTTCTGCCTAGATTCCAATATTGTCAGTTTGTATCATATTCTCACATTGTGATATGACATTGGATTATAAGATAGTGTACGTGAGCATCCTAGCTTACCATACACTTTGAAAAAATTGTCTATTCTCTCTCTATCTCTCACTCATCTCTTTTTGAGTATTAAAGTGTGTATGCTAAGGTTCTAGTGTTGAAAGATCCTATAAACATGTGATTAATTGTTATCGAGGCCCACCCCACTTCCAACGTCCTTGATGCATGTAACATACACATCCACTGACTCATTTTCAACCGTACATACATCTTCAAGTTTCTTTCTCAAGTAAAGAACTTGTGCCTCATTACGCATTGCATATAAAGAAGCAAGAGTATCCGAAGCTTATCTTGAAGTAGTGCATGACCAAATGTGTGGAACAATAAATCTCTTCACAATATATCTCTTCATAGATGGGGCAATCAACACATGAGCATGAGAATCCTTTATCCTATCTAATTTGCTCTTGCATAGGTGGATAAGGCATAGTCACTCTACTTGAGAAAGAACTTGAATCTATGATAATGTGCCACATAGTAGAGGAACCGTCGAGTCTCTTGTCAAGATATGTCACTATGTTCCATAGTTGTTTTGGAACAAGAACATGCTTCATCATATAAGACCATATTGGATAGATGGTCCCATCAAGCTTATCTTCAGCTTGAAGCATGCCAAACAAGTCATTGTTTCTTTTCATTGCACCAAGGACTTCAAAAGTAGCAAGATATGAACTTCAACAGAAGTTCAAAAGCAACTCAAAGACTGGAACTCCAATGGCAAAACATAGGAACGCAAAAGGACATCGATGCAACAAAAAAGGCAATGGCTAGAAGAGCTCTATAGATCAATGATCAGTCTTATAAGAATGAGTATACTGAGAGCTATAAGTGAATCCCTAAGTCCAATGTACCACCACGTACGAGTATATCATGTATATGTGGTTACATGAGGAAAAAACCTCTAATCAGCTCTAGACTAAAAAGTGTCCATGTATAGGGAAATGGCTCACATCAAACCCGCTGAGGGATGCATAAAAGTAACAGATACCCTGTATTCATTCCCTTTGTAATAAAGAGGAAGAGGAAAGATCTCCTATGAACTCAAAATACGAAGAAAAAGCCTAGTGCTCCTCTAACGATGTAATTTGTTCTTGATCACAAGAAGGGTCATGAATGTGTCTTATGAGCTGGACCTACCTCGAAGAATCATTGTACACCTTGTATTCCATGTTAATCACTTCAAAGAGTGACTTGAATACATTGAATCGGTAATACCTTCAAAGAAGATTTGAGGCTCATTTGAATTGTAGATGCAAGGGTACAAAAGTCTTGGGGGTCTTCTTACCTTGAATATCTGCTCAAGCAGAAGTATGAACAGATTCTATCACTTCAATCATCGAAAAGTCAATCCCCAATCTATTCTAAAGAATTTGGCGAGAATATCAATCGAAAATAAAGGAGGGGAAGATGAGTTATGTCCTCACTTCCTAAAAAGTCCAGACGAGCACCTATAATTATGTGTCTGCCCAAATGGAAAGGACCAGCTGATGTGAACTAGCCTACTGTATACACACACTTGGTCGCTCCCCTATGATGGAGTCACCCATTCACCCATATTAGTGTGGGTGTGCTTCTATGGACCACATTCCTTTGTGGAAATGGCCACCCGATCATATTTGCAAGCTCCCAATTTATGTCTATCCACCTTCAAGTCATGCATTTGCAGCAGCTCCAAGTCATGCATTTTAGCATCGTGAGAACTTTCAAACGATGGTAAAGTTCTCCTCGTAAATTATAATTTCTGCGTTAAGTTCTTTCCCTTTCGGTTTTTTTCTAAATATCATAAATCTATGATATGTGATGAGATTACTTCCATTGAAATCCTTGTTTGGGGATCTACTTCGAGAACAACTGAATCAGTCTCAAAAAAATACAAGAGTTTCATTCACTATGACGTTACGCAGTTCCACGGCAGTTCGGATCAAAAGAACTTGACCTTCGATTCTCCTCAGGGATCCTAATGTGTCCGGAGAAGACTGCCGCAAGATCTCAGGTAAAATCTTATCCATGCACATTCCAGACATTCAACCATAAATGTGAATAGATTTGTGCAAAGAATACAGCAGTTGAATGTAAAAAATTCTTACAGCGGCCTGTGCTTTGGCTTCCTGAAGTTTGCGTTCGCTTTCGGCAACCTCCAGAGCTTCTCTCAACCGTGCCGCTTCCTCCTTTGCCTTCTTCTCGCGCTGGATCTTTGCTTTTGCCTCTTCCTTCCTCTGTTTTTGCTCACGTTCCCATTTGGCCTTTGCTGCCTTCAGTTCGAAATCCATGATTATTTTTATACGCTGACAGTGACAGTGCGAAAATGTGTGTTTGTTCAAAAAAGTGCACGCTCGTGCAAATCTTTTGAAGACGCAGAGACCGTACAGAGAGTTATATACACGATGCGTGTGGTGCTTTCCGTAATCACGTGCGTAGATCGCACAGTAGTAGCGCAGAATGCTGTAGCGGCTTTATATTTACGATCAAACGTCTCTGGAATGCTCCGACCGACAGGCAAACAGGGGAACATTCTAGATTATGCACAGTTCTATAAATCTTTCTCCGATCCATAAGATGGATTGAACAAAAAACTCTTTTTTAATTGAGTCAAAGTGTGTTGTTTCAAGTGGAACAATGGTCAGTTTGATCGTTTTTGTGAATGTTATTTTTGTTTCACAGTCTACGTGAAAACTTAGAATGATGAAACTAATGTGTTGATGTTTTATCTATTGCTTTATTTTAGCTGTAAAAGAAAAACAATAATTTAAAAAAAAAATAAAAATGAGTCAAAATGATAGTATGCTTTTTGGGTGGGTTGTTCTATGGAGGAAGATTGATACATTTTCTCGTATTCTATTTCATTATGGACACTTTTAGATGCATCACCTTATTTAAACAAAGAGCTTCACATGGTTAAAGGGAGTTGCAATGTGTGCACTCAAAGAGCTCCACATGGGTAAAGGAGACTACAATGTGTGCACCGAGCTATTGGAAACCACCCTATCTAACCTAATCCTTGATGTAGATAATTTGAAAATGAATCCCTAGAAAACTCATATGGATGGCAATGAAAGGTACAAAAGGAAAAAGAGCTCATAATGACAAATTGTCATGGACAAAGGAAACCATCCTAAATCTTAGATTCCATGTGAATCCTATATCTCATGATTGGTTTAGAATTAGGAGAAAGCAATGCTTCCATTGCATCCGGAACATGCAACTATCTCCTTGCTTGATTCAGACATCCAGAGACCATGCTTGATTGACTGTCTCCTTGCTTGATTCTGACATCCTCAACTATCTCCTTGCTTGATTCTGACATCCAGATCAACTGTCTCCTTGCTTGATTCTGACATCCAGAGACCATGCTTTGAATTGATGACATCATCGATGAAATCATCAATTCATAACCGCCCTTGGAAAACCTATGTAAGGAGGGGTTGGCCACATTCATTCTCCGTCTTGCCAATACCAGTCTTGGGAGCTCAAGGAGTCGTGACTGCCAAGTAAGTACTCTCCAAGTTCCAGTTCGAGTTATTGTCTTCTTTCTTGTTCCAGTCTTGTCTAGTCTAGTTTTTGGACATCCTGTCTTGTCCTCTTGTAATCTCGTAGTACAAGATCTTGTTGAGTTCTTTCTTGTATCTAGTTCATCTCCCAGAAGGGAGTTCTTGTAATTCAGATATCTTGTTCCATACTTACGATCCCGGGTAATCTAGTGCTCCCTCGACACAAATTTAAGGGTGGACTATGTCACCCTTCTTTCATAAAAAAGGATTGTTCATTGAAAAGTTGAGAAGTTGGCTGAGTCAATCAAAGAAATATGAAGAATGTAGGGTTGAGGTAGCACCTTTCTTGTGACTCTTATACGTTTTTTTAGGCTTGTCTTAACCAAACCTAAGAACCGATGGAAAAAGTAAGAGATGAAAACTCTGATGCACAAAAGAATACAATGAAAAAGATAGTAAGTGAAATGTTAACACTCTCTTCATACACACACACACATACATACATACATACATACATACATACATACATACATACATACATACATACATACATACATACATATGTACGTACATACATACATACATGCATACATACATACATGCATGCATGCATACATACATACATGCTCTTTATGACATGATCGTCTACCTTACAATAGTTGCAAAACTATTTCTATTTTTATGTTTTTTTTTCATTTTTGTCTTCCTTCTTTTGTTGTGCAGCATTAGCATATTTTTCCTTACTAGTAGATGAACTCTGTTTACCTTTGCCCTTCTAATTAGCTAAGAAAAATTGATCTACAACACACATAATTGACATGTTCTTCCTAGAGTGATCTTCTTGCAACACAATAGAGACTAACTCCTCAAATTTTAAGGCATTTGGATTTCCTTTCATCATCAACCAAAGAGTAGAAGAAAGACTCTAATATGAATCTAGAAGAACTTTGATCTATATCATAAAAAAGTTCATTGAATCTCCTTCATTCATATGCTTACTTTCCAACTGTTGTTGGAGATGAGCATCAGGAGCCTCATTTCTTGTGTGATATAATGTTGTAAGAGCATCACAAGTATCTTTTGCTGACTTGCATGAGTGAATGTGGACACATTAGGATCGTCGGTGCACTTTTTTCCCTCTTTAGGAGGTTTTTTCCTTGACTTCTATATATGCCTATAGCCCTAGCAGGTCACTTATCTTTATACATTCTCTTGGTAATACATTCAGTATTGTGTGTTGTGCTCCAAGCTTCTTCTTCTTCCGTGCATTGTTTCACATGCTTTCAAAGATGTTAAATTCCAATAATTTTTATCAGAGAAGATTGCCGCTTCATCTAGGGCGTCGTTGACACCCCTCCAGTCACAGTTTCATAATTGCATGAAAATTGGTGAGCATACTCAAGGCGATTAGGAGTTCAAAGTAGCTTTGTTGTGTGGTGTCAAAATCGCATTGTTTTGACCTCTAAACGCATTATCATAGCGCCTGCCAAGGAGGCCATAGAAATTTCCAAAGAAATGATTAAGGTAATGACCGTAACGGATTCTCGAATTATGGAAAACCTTGACACGTTGAACATGATTATTGAACATGATTGTAGGTTGAAGAATCAAAATAACAGAAAGCAACAAAACAAATATGCATCCACAAGTGCAGATGATTCTGAGAAGTTGTTCATGGTCCAACATCACATGATGAATATGATATCTACTGACGTTTCAAAATCGAATGGTAATGTCTCGTATGTTGATTCAGGTGCTTCAAATCCATATGACCAATCATGTAGAATGGTTTATTAGTTTGCAGAAATTGCAAGTTCTTGGATATGTTGAATCAGGTGATGATACATCACACCTTATTGAGCACACAGGAAGCATAGCATTGTCTATGGAGGATGGGAAGGTAAAACATCTTGCCAATGTGTTGCATGTTCCAAATATAACAAAGAATTTGGTTTCTTTTGGACAGGGATTACAAGTCAGGTTCAATGTTGGGTTATATGTAGAAGAGTACAAACAAGATGAAAGATTGATTGCCAAAGGAAACAAAGTGGGTACGATGTTCACCTTAAATTTGGAATTTCTTGAAATGAATGTAGCCATGTTTGCAAGAGGTGCAAGAGTTATTGTTGATATAGAGATCTGGCACAAATGAATTGGACATGCAAACTTGCATATGCTAAAATTGATGCAGTCAAAGGAGATTGTCAATGCACTACCGAATTTCAAGGTTGCAGAGATGTAAAAGGTATGTGCAGCATGTCAATTTGGTAAATAGTCAAGAGCATCATTTCCGCATGACAAGTGTTGGAGTTAGACGTCTGCGGAAGCACGCGAACAGCACAAAGAAGAAGAAGAAGCTTGGAGCACAACACACAATACTGAATGTATTACTAGAGAATGTATAAAGATAAGTAGCCCATTAGGGCAATAGGCGTATATACAAGCCGGGGGAAAAAACCTCCTAAAGAGGGAAAAAAGTGCCCCGACGGTCCTAGAGTGTTCACACACATCACTACCTAAATATATCAACAAATCCCCCCTGGGAGTGATGCGGTGAACAAGTAGCCGGCATTCATGTATAAGGAAGTGCCAAGCTATGTGGAAATCAATCCACAAAAGGAAGTAAGCCCAAAGCTTTGCGGAAAGCTTCAAACTTCTCCCTAGGCAGAGCCTTCGTGAAAAGGTCTGCAATGTTCTCCTGCATGGGCACATATGCCAAGCTGATCTCCCCAGCAAAGAACCTCTCCCTGACATAATGATAATGCACCTCAATGTGCTTAGTGCGAGCATGGAACACTGGGTTCCTCGCAACTTCCAATGCGCTCTGACTGTCAGTGAAGATGGTGGTGGCAGAAGACTGACCAACACCCAAATTAGCCATAAGGCATCTGAGCCACACACACTCAACAGTCGTTGTGAAAGCTTCCCTATACTCAGCCTCACAATTGGAAGTGGCCACAGTAGGTTGCTTCTTGCTCAACCAAGACAAGCTACCAAGCATGAAGCAAAAGCCACTAGTGGACACACAAGTGTCATAGCAACCAGCCCAATTAGAGTTAGAAAAAGCATGCAAATCTGGCGGTAGTGATCCGCCCTTGGGATAAAACAACCCAAGTAGTCGAGTACCGCTAAAATAGCGGAAGATATGCTTAACCGCCTGCCAATGCTTGACTCCTGGGCAATGCATAAACCTGCTCATATGTGAGACAACAAACTGAATATCTGGCCGAGTAATGCATAAGTAAATCAAGCATCCAATAGCCTACTGATAGAGAACAACATCAAATGCATCTCCAGCATCGTGAAGACTCAATCGTAAACCTGTCTCCATAGGAGTGGCAATAGGCTTACAATCTTCAAGGCCAAAATGCTGCAATAATGTGTCAATATATTTTGTTTGACACAAAGCCATTCCACCATCAACGTGCATAAACTGAATGCCCAAATACTGATGCAAATGCCCCAAATCAGACATCTCAAATGAGGCATGCAAATCAGCCTTAAAATCAGCAATATGCTTCTCAATAGGACCAATGAGCAGCATGTCGTCAACATAGACAACAATGATCAGAAGCACATCATTAGCACGCTTAACATATAAGGCGCTTTCAGTTGGACTGTTTTCAAAACCATTTGCAATCAGATAGGCATGTATCTTTTCATACCAAGCACGTGGTGCTTGCTTTAAACCATATAATGCCTTCTTTAACCTGCACACCTGGTTCTCATGCCCTTTCTGCACAAAGCCACGGGGCTGAAAAACATACACTTCTTCATGCAAGTCACCATTCAAAAATGCAGTTTTAATGTCCAACTGATGTACATTCCAACCATGATGGGCTGCAAGTGCACAAATGCTCCGAACAGAAGTCATACGGCATGTAGGTGCAAAGGTCTCATCAAAATCAATCCTCTTTCCTGTGCATAACCCTTTGCAACAAGCCTAGCCTTATACCTGTCAACTGTACCATCAGGTTTACGCTTCAGCTTGTATACCCACTTAGTGCCAATGGCCTTCTTGCCAGGAGGCAAGTCACATAAAGACCAAGTACAATTCTTCATTATTGCATCATATTCAGATTGCATAGAAGCCATCCAATTTTCTGAATTTTGTGCTTCATCAAACGAAACAGGCTCAATCTCATCATAGAGACTAGATGCAGCCATAGCATAGCAATCTGATGCAAAAGAGGCACTACGAGAGCCTGATCGAGTATGATATGACATAGGTGCATCTAATTTGCTATCACGCAAGGTCTACACCAACCATTTTGGCATAGTTCTTGCCTGCTCAATATCAACTCTCTCATCAATAAGTGCATCATGTAAATCTGCATCAGAAATGGAATGATCTGCATCATCACATGAAACCTGCAAAGGCTGAGATGTTGCCTCACTAGGACAAGCACTAGACTTTCCACCTGTAAAAAGAGGCAGCAAAGTATCATACATGTCTTTGGAGCTAATACATGTCTCCTTAGTACATGAGAGCAATGGTTGAATAGCATCTTCCACAAAAACAACATCATAGCTAACCAGAATGCATTTAGTCTGTGGATGGTACAGACAATAGCCTTTACTTTCAGAACTGTACCCAACAAAAATACATTTTACTGCTTTATCATCCGATTTTTTGCGATGTTGTTCAGGCACTAATGCATATGTCAAACAACCAAAAACACGCAGATGAGCAACAGATGGATTGCGCTCATGCCAAGCCTCATATGGAGTGATAGACTACAACGCTTTAGTGGGACACCTGTTTAGTACATATGCTGCACACATGACAGCCTCAAGCCAGAAACTATGTGGTAAAGCCTGACTCTTGACCATACACCTCGCCATCTCCATGAGTGAACTGTTCTTTTGTTCAACGACTCCATTCTGTTGAGGTGTATACGGCATTGTACACTGGTATTTTATCCCACGTTAAGCCAGAAATGTATTAAAATCAGAAGACATATACTCCCCCCCTCGATTAGAACGGAGGGTGCCCATTTTACATGCTGACAGATTTTCAGCCAAAACCAAAAACTCTTTGAAGCACATGAACACTTCGGACTTTGCCTTCAATGGATATACCCATGCATGCCTAGAAAAATCATCGATGAAAGTCACGAAGTAAAGATAATTCCCAAAAGAAGGTGTCTGCATAGGACCATAGACATCACTATGTACAAGCTGCAATTTCTGAGCAGCCCGAACTGAACCATCTTTTGGAAAGGATGAACGTTGCATTTTGCCCAAAATACAGCCTTCACAAACATGTTTTCTAGGTGCCTCTAGTTTGGGCAAAGAGGACATCATTTCAGATTTCTGCAAGCGTAGCAAACTAGCAAAATTCAGATGACCAAAGCATGCATGCCAAAGCTTTGCATCTGACATAGCCTAAGAATCATTTACTGCACATGCCAAATCATTTGCAGATCTTTCATACTCTATGAGCTTATACAGCCCACGACATAAAATGCCAGAAGCAATAATCACATCGCCATTTGACAGGTCATGAACTGTACACCTATCATCAACAAATTTCACAACCAAGCCAATCTTGGCTAATGCAAAAATTGATAACAGTTCTTCTTGATCACTGGCACAAATAAAGCATCTGACAAAGTGAAAGAACTACCATAAGCAGTAGTCAAAATGATCTTACCAAGTCCCATAACAGGATAAGAAGAGTTGTTGGCGCATGTAACAGTATTCCCTGTAGGGGCAGGCTCGAGTGAAGAGAAGAAACTGTGTTGCGAGGTAATATGTTTGGTTGCCCCACTGTCAAAATACTGGCAAACATCTGAGTCTACTACAGACATGCACTGCTCATGAGAAGATGGATCAAAGCTGCAGACAGTAGTAAACGCCCATTCTTCTTCTGACACAAGGTTAGTAGACTCTGTTTTTGGTGTAGAGGCCTCTGCAACAACCATTCCAGCCTCTTTCTTCTTTGCCTCTTTAGCAGCCAGTTTTGGACAGTTCTTTATGATATGATCATTCCCTTTACAATACTTACAAAACAATTTCTGCTTTTCTGATTTCTTCTCATCTTTATCTTCCTTCTTCGAATATGCAGAATTAGCAGATTTCTGCTTACTAGTTGAAGAGCTCCATTTTCCTTTGCCCTTCTGAGTAGCCAGGAAAGCTTGATCTGCAACTCGCATAATGGACCTGTTCTGCCTGGACTGATCTTCCTGCAACAGAACAGAGACTAACTCCTCAAATGATAAGGCATTTGGATTGCCTTTCATCATCAAACGAAGAGTAGAAGCAAAACTCTGATATGAATCAGGAAGACCATTCAGAACGGTGTGCACAAGTGAGCTATCTGGTATAACCTCATCAACAGAAATCAACTGTTCCTTCAAGTCTTTGATCTTCGTTAGGAAACTATCCATAGAATCACCTTCATTCATGTGCTCACTCTCCAATTGTTTTCGGAGGTAAGCAACACGAGCGTCATTCCTAGCTTGGTACAATGTGGTAAGTGTATCCCAAGCATCCTTAGCTGTTCTGCAAGAGCGAATGTGAGGAATAATGGCACGTTTGACAGACAAAGCTATCAATGCATGTGCCTGGGCATCTCTTCCATCCCAGCAAATATGCTCTGTAGTAGTGCAACAGAAACTGCAGCACGAACAGGAACATGCAGAATATCATCATCTTCGACACCTTCTGCATCAGCTTCAGTACCTGCAGTTGTAACAGTTGCAGATGTGAATGGAAGTTTTTTGACACCCTGCACAATGTTCCACAGTCCTTTTGCAACCAACACATGTTGCATCATATAAGCCCATAACGGGTAGTTGGTACCATCCAACTTATCCTCAACAGCCAACATACAGAATACATCACTACTTTTAGTCATGGCCAGTGACTAAAATACCTTGATGCAGAAAATTGACTGTATCTCAAAAAGTTGAACAAAACTGCCCAGATGGATTCTGCTAGACCTGTAGCAGACTTCAAGACGCTTATATTGGTGAACAGAAACTGGTATATACCTTTGGCACAAAAAGACGAAATAGTTTGCACAAGCGCTATGATAGTGGGTTCAGAGGCCGAAACGAGCTCAGATCGCGATTTCAGCACCACAACGCGAAGTTGTTTTGATCTGGAAACACGTTGAGTATGCTCATCAAAATTCGTGCGATTCTGAGACTGCAACCGGAGGAGTGTCGACGGTGCCCTAGATGAAGCAACGATCTGCTCTGATACCAATTTTTGGAGTTAGACGTCTGCGGAAGCACGCGAATAGCACAAGGAAGAAGAAGAAGCTTGGAGCGCAACACACAATACTGAATGTATTACTAGAGAATGTACAAAGATAAGTAGCCCATTAGGGCAATAGGCATATATACAAGATGGGGAAAAAAAACCTCCTAAAGAGGGAAAAAAGTGCCCCGAGGGTCCTAGAGTGTTCACACACATCACTACCTAAATATATCAACAACAAGCATGTTAGTGAGAATGTGCTAGAAATAGTCATACAAATGTTTGGGGTCCTGCAAAGACTGCATCTATGGGCGCTTGCAAGTTTTATGTTACTTTCATTGATGACCATACATGGAAAGAATGGGTATATTTCATGAAAGAGAAGAGTGAAGTTTTCACTCACTTCCAGAATTTTAAGGCTATGGTGGAAAAGAAAATAAGAAAGTATATTCAGACATTAAGGTCTAATGAAGGGGGTGAATATATGTCAAATGAGTTCAGTAGCTTTCTAAAAAGTCATGGAATTCGATGATAGCTTTCATGTAGGTACATATCACAATAGAATGGTGTTGCTGAATGCAAAAATAGACATATTGCAGAAATAACAAGAGCCTTGATGGTTGAGAAGAATATGCCTCATTGTTATTGGGTAGAAATTGTGTACACTGATGTATACATCATGAACAAAACTCCGACTGCTATTGTACATCGAGTTACACATGAAGAGAGTTTACAGGTAAAAAGACAGACTTATCACATTTGAAAGTTTTTGGTTGTATTGCATATGTACATATTCCTGATGAGTTGAGAACAAAGCTTGATCCAAAAGTAGAAAAATACAGCTTCATTGGGTACTCCCTTGAGCAAAAGGGATATAAATGTTATAACCCACTCACATGATAGGTGAAGGTAAGTAGAGATGTGGTATTCGATGAAATGTCAAGCTTCTACGGAGATGTCAAAGAAGCACTTAATCTTGAGCCAAATGACAAAGAAAATGTTGAAAAATCAAGTGAAAAATCTCAAGGTTTGGACCAGATGCATCACCAAGCAGTAGTTCCAACTAAAACCCATGGAGTGGAAGATTGCATGGAAATTTTAGTCCAACAAATTCATCAAATACATCCAAGAAAGGTAAAGAAGAGCTTTCTACTGGTAGAAAAACATCTACAGGTTTTGAAGACATTGATGGGGATTCAAGCGGCTTAGAAAAGAGTCTTGATGAGGAACTTGGATTGCCCTCTATGAAGACTCCAAGAGTAAGAAAGGCACATGCAAATGATACAAGGAGAAGTGACCCAAGACCAAGAAGATCTGGAAGGATGCGAAATTCAGTGCAGCGATTGACATATTACAGTTACATGGCTCATCATTGTGCCTACATGACAAAGGTAATACAAGATGTTGAACCCTCTTCTTTTCAAGATGCAATTGGGAATGGAGATTGGGAAAAATATATGGATGAGGAGATGGCTGCACTTTACAAAAATGAAACATGAAAGCTAGTTCCATTGCCACAAGGAAAGAAACCCATAGGCTGCAAGTGGGTTTACAAGTTAAAACACAATGTTGATGGTAGCACAAGTAGGTACAAAGCACGATTGGTAGCAAAAGGATATGCATAGATATATGGCATTGATTACGAGGAAGCATTCAGCCTTGTAGCTAAAATTTCTATTGTTAGAACACTTGTTGCATTAGCTAAAAGAAAAGGATGGACTTTGCATCAGATGGATGTGAAGAATGCTTTCCTACATGGTGAGTTACAAGAAGAAGTATACATGGACCAACCACAAGGATATGAAGATTCAAAGCACCCAAAATATGTTTGCAAGTTGCAAAAGGCTTTGTATGGGCTTAAACAAGCCCCTCGTGCTTGGCATGCAAGGATTGCTGACTACTTAACCACCATTGGATTTTCTATTGTGATGCAGATCATTGAGGAAGGGTGATGATGGCATCACGATTGTGGCTATTTGTGGTGATGAATTGATTGTAGGAGGTGACAATGAAGCAAGCATTAAAGAGGTAAAGCAACTCCTCATGTAGGAATTTGACATGAAAGATCTTGGTGTGCTACGCTATTTCTTGGGCATTGAGTTTATACATACAAAAACATGTATATGGATGTCACAAAGGCAATATGCCTTGAGTGTGCTACAAAAGTATGATATGGCTGATTGTAAGCCAATTTCTATGCCATTAGGTCATAATCTTAAGTTGGATACTACATCAGGTGAACCACTAGAAAATGCTACTATGTAGGAAATTGTGGGAAGTTTGATATATCTCACAATTACAAGGTCTAATCTAAGCTGCATAGTTGGACTTGAAATTCAATTTATGTAGGTTCCCAAGACGCCACATTTAGATGCTCCGAGGTGCACTCTATGTTATGTGAGTGGTACTTTGGATTATGCATTATTTTATTAAGCTAGTCTAGATTTGCAAGTTCATGGATACACTGATGCAGATTGGGCTAGTAGTATTCCATATAGAAGATCTACTAGATGCTTTCTATTCTCACTTGGGAGTGAAACTATTAAATGGAGCAGCAAGAACCAAACCACTATTGCTTTGTGGAGTACAAAGGCTAAGTATAGAGGTGCCACAATGGCAGCATGTGAAGCATTATGGTTAGAAATGCTACTTGCAGATTTAGGTGTAGAAGTGCAAAAGCCAATCATCATCTATTGTGATAATCTTAGCAGCATTCAATTAACATGAAATCCTATTTTTCATGCTAGAACAAAGCACATCGAGGTACATTATCACTTCATTATAGAGAAGGTATTAGCAGGTGATATTGATCTTGTTTATGTGAGGACAGATGAGCAAGTTGCTAATATTTTTACTAAAGCACTTGGAGTAGAGAACCTGAAGGAGTTTCAAAAGATGCTTGGATCATTTCTTTGACATGTTTAGTGATCATGTTGGTATATGTCAGGGATACTTCATTGAGCTTTACTATGTTGAGACTTCACTCACTAATTAGACATAAAGACAAGAAGACATCAATGAGAAGAAGAAGGACTAAGAACTATAGAAGTTAGATATTCAGAAACCTATGCCGATGTGAAGGGACAAATTTACAAATGTAATATAGTGTAAACTAGAATCTCGGAGATTATGCAGTTCTTGAATTTAGGAGTGTATAGATCAGCTGTGCATATAAGTTCATCTGATGGAGCAGACAAAAAAGAATATGAGAGAGAAGGAGATAGATTGTGCCAGAATATAGAATGTAGTAGATACAAACTGAGTGGAAGTGTAGTAGAGAATAGAGGAGTGAGTAGAGAACTCGATTTGTGAGAGAGGTAGTCGAGATAATTTCTGAGAGAGATGGTAATAGAAAGTTACTCAGTGTAGGAGAACTTTCTATGGTTATGAGCAGAAGAAGGCCATACCATTTTGTACACATCTTCTCTAATAGAAAACACATATTTGTGGAATAAGAATTGAGTCAATTCTCTTTGTTTGAAGAAATCTAACTGATTTCATAACTGTATGAATGTTAGTTACAACTATGAATTTTTTCGGTGCATTTTCTTGATCTTGTTAGAGTTAGGTTTTATACATATAGTGTAAAGTTTTCATAAGTGATAGCTCATTGTGAAATTATCATCTTCTACTATAGACAAACGAAAGACCTTTGTAAACTGGAATGTGTACTCATAAAATTATGTTCAACTGTGAGGGTATGTCAAGTTGATGAACTCAAGTATTTATAATTTTTTTACAATGGAAGCGTAGGTGAAAATCAACATAGAGACACCAGATTGTGTGATTTCTGAGAGTTTTTGACACCAAAAAGTCACCAGAAAGAAATCGTAAACCACCGGAAAGAAATCATAAACCACAAAAAAGAAACCAAAAACCACCGAAAAGAAATCGAAAACCACCGGAAAGAAACCGTAAAGTCAGCAGGAATATACCAGAATGAAATCAAAATAAATTCTGTTTTTTCAAGGTGAAAGCTAAAGCATTCAACAACAAAAGGCATCAAGAAGTACTCCGAGGTTATCTTCAAGGATAAATATCTACAAAGGTAACATTCTTTAACTTCAAACTCACAGGTTGCAGCAGAAGAAAGAAGACCATGGCGGATCATATCTTTATTGAAAAATTGGAGAGAGATAATTATCCTGCTTGGGTGATGAGAATGGAAGCCTTACTTATGAGTAAGGATCTAATGACAAATGTGACATGTGAAGAAAAAAAACCTATCAACCTGAGGAGATCCACCTCGTAATTGTCAATCCGGGAAGACACGAGGGTGGTATGATGACCATGAGCAAGTGAGAGTACAAATGTGTGAGTGAGAAGCACACCAACAAGCACACACATACATGCACACACACACATGTACACATGATAAGACCAAGAGATGGAGCAATGGAATCTTTGATGTAGCCAAAAATAAGATTACAATGTATTTTTTCACTTCAATTCCCTAAAATGCCAACCTCAAAAATGAGCTCTCTAGCTCTTTTTATAGTTTTTCACTAGCTTTGGCTCTGTCCAAACCTACTGTTGGGTCTAGTTAAAAATTAGGTTCCTAGGCTATTTTGGGGGCTCAAACAAGTTCTAAAAATTACGAAAATTGGTGTATACCTAGAACTAGCACTCCTCAAGCTCAAGATTACTCGACTTGAACAAAATGGAGTTGGGATTGTCAAAAACAAAAATTACAATGGTGTGTAGTGATCAAAATCACTGTTATTCACAAGAAGTAGGACTTGGAAATTTGATAGGCCTAGTTGCTGGATCTTCTTTGAATCTCTTATTTGCTTGATCTTGCTTGGCCCTCTCTTTGTTCTAATTGTAGAAAGTACACGTGCAGAAGCAAAATGAAAAGAAGAGTGTACTCACAAAAGAACGAGTGTGCGAGACTCAAAATGAGTAGACCATGAAATGGGTAAACTCATGTGGATTAGAATGAGCTTGCCAAGAGCATGGAGTAGGCTTGTCAAGCTTCTAACCAAGTACAAATGGGGGGAGAGGCCCTCCTTATATAGATTTGGAAGGGGCTCTCCAAAGTACATCTCATCTGGGAGAATTCTCGTGAAAGGATAATGAATACAATTGGTAAAAGCAAATGGCAAGGTACCCAAATACAAAAGAAATACAATATAAAATGGAAACAAAGTGCCTCTTGGATACAAAATGGATATGCACTCATGCAGATACATATGTAGATGATGTAGGAGCAATCATGTCGTCAACACCCCCTCTGCAACCCCATTTTGGAGCAGTTGAACACTGCAGAGGTCCACCAAGCGTTTAAGCAGAATTGGAGGTAGAGCCTTCATGAACATGCCCCCTATTGATATATTTAGGTAGTGATGTGTGTGAACACTCTAGGACCGCCGGGGCACTTTTTTTCCCTCTTTAGGAGGTTTTTCTCCCCGGCTTTTATATAAATCTATTACCTTAACGGGCTACTTATCTTTTACATTCTCGTGGTAATTCATTTAGTATTGTGTGTTGTGCTCCAAGCTTCTTCTTCTTCCTTGTGTTGTTCGCATGATTCCGCAGACGTCGAACTCCAACAATTGGTATCAGAGCAGGTCACCGCTTCATCTAGGGCATCATTGGCACCTCTTCGGTTGCAGTCTCAGAATCACATGAATTTTGGTGAGCATACTTAGGGTGTTTTAGAGATCAAAATACCTTCTATCTATGGTGCCGAAATCGCGAATTGAGCTTGGTTCGTGTTGGAGATAGACGTCTGCGGAAGCACGCGAACAGCACAAGGAAGAAGAAGAAGCTTGGAGCACAACACACAAGACTGAATGTATTACTAGAGAATGTACAAAGATAAGTAGCCCATTAGGGCAATAGGCGTATATACAAGCCGGGGGAAAAAACCTCCTAAAGAGGGAAAAAAATGCCCCGGCGGTCCTAGAGTGTTCACACACATCACTACCTAAATATATCAACAAATCCCCCCTGGGAGTGATGCGGTGAACAAGGAGCTGGCACTCATGTATAAGGAAGTGCCAAGCTATGTGGAAATCACTCCACAAAAGGAAGTAAGCCCAAAGCTTTGCGGAAAGCTTCAAACTTCTCCCTAGGCAGAGCCTTCGTGAAAAGGTCTGCAATGTTCTCCTGCGTGGGCACATATGCCAAGCTGATCTCCCCAGCAGAGAACCTCTCCCTGACATAGTGATAATGCACCTCAATGTGCTTAGTGCGAGCATGGAACACAGGGTTCCTCGCAACTACCAATGCGCTCTGACTGTCAGTGAAGATGGTGGTGGCAGAAGACTGGCCAACACCCAAATCAGCCATAAGGCGTCAGAGCCACACACACTCAACAGTCGCTGTGAAAGCTACCCTATACTCAGCCTCACAACTGGAAGTGGCCAGAGTAGGCTGCTTCTTGCTCAACCAAGATATACATGAGCTACCAAGCATGAAGCAAAAACCACTGGTGGACACACGAGTGTCATAGCAACCAGCCCAATCTGAGTAAGAAAAAGCATGCAAATCTGGCGGTAGTGATCCCCCCTTGGGATAAAACAACCCAAGTAGCCGAGTACCACTCAAGTAGCGAAAGATGCGCTTAACCGCTTTCCAATGCGTGACTCCTGGGCAATGCATAAACCTGCTCATCTGTGAGACAGCAAACTGAATATCTGGCCGAGTAATGCATAAGTAAATCAAGCATCCAACAGCCTGCTGATAGAGAACAGCATCAAATGCATCTCCAGCATCATGAAGACTCAATCGTAAACCTGTCTCCATAGGAGTGGCAATAGGCTTACAGTCTTCAAGGCCAAAACGTTGCAATAATGTGTCAATATATTTCGTTTGACACAAAGCCATTCCACCATCAACGTGCATAAACTGAATGCCCAAATAGTGATGCAAATGCCCCAAATCAGACATCTCAAATGAGGCATGCAAATCAGCCTTAAAATCAGCAATATGTGTCTCAATAGGACTAGTGAGCAGCATGTCATCAACATAGACAACAATGATCAGAAGCACATCATTAGCACGTTTAACATATAAGGTGCTTTCAGTTGGACTGTTCTCAAAACCATGTGCAATAAGATAGGCATGTATCTTCTCATACCAAGCACATGGTGCTTGCTTTAAACCATATAATGCCTTCTTTAACCTGCACACCTAGTTTTCATGCCCTTTCTGCACAAAGCCACGGGGCTGAAAAACATACACTTCTTCATGCAAGTCACCATTCAGAAATGCTGTTTTAATGTCCAACTGATGTACATTCCAACCATGATGGGCTGCAAGTGCACAAATGCTCCGAACAGTAGTCATACGGCATGTAGGTGCAAAGGTCTCATCAAAATCAATGCCTCTTTCCTGTGCATAACCCTTTGCAACAAGCCTAGCCTTATACCTGTCAACTGTACCATCAGGTTTACGCTTCAGCTTGTATACCCACTTAGTGCCAATGGCCTTCTTGCCAGGAGGCAAGTCACATAAAGACCATGTACCATTCTTCATTATAACATCATATTCAGATTGCATAGCAGCCATCCAATTTTCTGAATTTTGTGCTTCATCAAAAGAAACAGGCTCATTCTCATCATAGAGACTAGATGCAGCCATAGCATAGCAATCTGATGCAAAGGAGGCACTATGAGAGCCTGAACGAGTACGATATGACAAAGGTGCATCTAATTTGCTGTCACGCAAAGTCTGCACCAACCATTTTGGCATAGTTTTTGCCTGCTCAATGTCAGCTCTCTCATCAACAAGTGCATCATGTAAATCTGCATCAGAAATGGAATGATCTGCATCATCAGAAACCTGCAAAGGCTGAGAAGTTGCCTCATTAGGACCAGCACTAGCCTGTCCACCTGTAAAAAGAGGCATCAAAGTATCATACATGTCTTTGGAGCTAACAGATGTCTCCTTAGTACATGAAAGCAATGGCTGAATAGCATCTTCCACAAAGACAACATCACGACTAACCAGAATGCGTTTAGTCTGTGGATGATATAGACGATAGCCTTTACTTTTAGAACTGTACCCAACAAAAATACATTTTACTGCCTTATCATCCAATTTCCTACGATGTTGTTCAGGCACTAATGCATATGCCAAACAACCAAAAACATGCAGATGAGCAACAGATGGCTTGCGGTCATGCCAAGCCTCATATGGAGCAATAGACTGCAATGCTTTAGTGGGACACCTGTTCAGTACATATGCTGCACACATGACAGCCTCAAGCCAGAAACTATGTGGTAAAGCCTGACTTTTGACCATGCACCTCGCCATCTCCATGAGTGACCTGTTCTTTCGTTCAGCAACTCCATTCTGTTGAGGTGTATACGGCACTGTACTGTTGTCAGGATCTTGCTCACGCGCATACAGAGATTACGGGCATAGAAAACACACAGAGAATAGACGCAACAAGAGACGAGATAGAACGCAATATTGGGTGCAATCTCCCCCCATGCACTCTGTTTCGACAGTCCACAGAGTGCATGTATTTATAGGACTTTTGATTACGTCGAAAAGAGTGGTTACAAGAGGGCGGCTTCGAAAAGCAGGCGTGAAACTAAAAGTTGATAACTTTTACAGAAAGCCATTACTTTCAATAACAGAAACTGTGGTCTACAACGACCCTTATTCTAACCATTACTTTTCTAACAATAGAACCTTCTACGCAAGTTTATTTACAAAATAAATAATAATTATTCGGATTATTGATGTCTTCCCTTTCACGCCTTGCACGCTCCTCACGAACCTTCGGCTGCTATATCAAAAACATCAAAAACATATTAATACATTAATAATATAACACTTTAGCAATGTATTGTTCAATAATATACAACATGCCTCCCAGTTGACAAGCAACTGACCTCAGTTGATAAAATCATTCAACACTCTAACAATTATAATGCCGTGTTCAACATAGTCCATATTACTGTTACAATCCAACAATGCATTGGCCAACATATTTCATGTTACAATCCAACAATGCATTGGCTATTCCATATTTCAATCCAACAATGCATTGGCCAACATATTTCATGTTACAATCCAACAATACATTGGCTATTCGATATTTCAATCCAACAATGCATTGGCCAACATATTTCATGTTACAATCCAACAATGCATTGTTCAACATTTTCCATAAGGTATAACATGCCCCTCAGTTGAACAAGCAACTGACCTCAGGTGATAAAATAATAAACATGGAGGGCCAGTCACATGTTTCATCACTGAATAAAGAAAATAGGCATGTGCCATGTAAAAATACATGCATGGAAATGTTCATGGAGCTGGTACATTAATGGGTTGGGGTATGATATACAGGATTTAAGTCAAAAATGTAATCCAAAAGTGATGACAAAAATGAATATCTGGATATGAGAAAATAATAATTAATTTTCTAATCATGAATTTATACTTGAATGCATGTGCATATGAATTTTGTAAAAATTTCGGCAGCATACGGCGTGATTTTGAAAACCGGAAAATTTCCGACAAACAATTTCCATGATACATAAAGAGACCAAAAGGGGATTACACACCCTGACATATGTATTTTTTTTTTCTCCTCGCTAACCTGCAATAAAATACATACCTGTCCCTGCAATAAGAATTCATGTACCATACAAGACAAACCATGTTTAAACGATGCGTATATTCCATGTACGATGCAAAACATGCATGTCCAAAATGTAAGTGGATGCAAAAAGAAGACAACTATGCATATAAATTGACAAGAAACGTATCTGGATGGTTACAAAGTAGTTTGCCGATGTGTGCAGGTGCTGAAGATGATCCACCCCTTTATCATAATAGCATGACAATATGCCTTCAGGAATCGAGGCTACGAAAAGATGATTAAAAAAAAATTTGTTTGATGATGAATGGGTAAAGTCCAAATTCTTTTGATCTTGGAAGAGAAGCTCAAAAGATATGTTATAGCCACTCTATAAAGAGATCGGAGATATCTTTCCATAGCAGTAAAACAAAATCTCAAAAATTAAAGGTAATATGCTCCTATAGACTAAATTCAATATGTAAATACATCACAATTATCAAACATGTAAGGTAAACTGTAAAGGTAAGAATGAATCTTTAAACTCTTCTTGAAAAGCCTTCCAGGTGCGTGGACAATTTGCACGACGAGAAAGATCATTCCACCATAACTGCGCTCGTCCTACCAAATAATTGGTGGCAAACTCAATTTTCTTATTTTCTGAATATAACCCATTGGAAAAGAAATCGTTGAATAGGGATAGCCATGATAAGACAAAGCGGCCATCTTTTCGTCCGTCGAATGGAGCATAGCATAACGTCCGTGTATGGCTTGTTGAAGTGCTTGAAGTTCTTGGTTTATAATCTCTAACTCTTGTTCGAATGAAACTCCAGGTAAAGGTGAATTACTGTAATCCGCCATGGTGCTCTTGGACCCTTGCTCTCAACCTTGGTGTCTCGATCCCGTGTTCTCAACCTTGCTTGGTATCTTGAACACTCAATCAAGTGCCACCCAAAGATTTTGAAGGAATTCACACTTCCAAGCTAGCTCATTGGAAAGTTCGTTCCGAGAGCTTTCCAACGGTATATTACACGCCTCAATCCGACCTACGGAGTGAAAGTTACACTTACTTCTTTGTTGAGTCCATCCTTGAAATCGCCGCGAGCGCCTTGCACAAGTACCAAAGAAAGAGAGAGAGAGACTTGAGTACAACTCCAAGAGATGGTGGAGTGGTTAAAGTACTTCCCTTGAAAGTAGGAGGTTGTGGGTTCAAATCCTCCTACCTTAGGGACTCTACACCTCTCTATTACCACTCAAAAATTAAAATTGCCTCGCGCGTAGCCAACGGTCGCCAAGGGAGCCTTGGGTGCCAATGTTGCCAATGTATTGCCTAAGTTATTGCCTAAGCTCTTTGCCTTAGTCGACGCCAAGACGTAGGTGAAGACGTAGGTGAAGACGTAGGCGAAGGAGAAGACGTAGGTGAAGACGTAGGTGAAGACATAGGTTCTGGTTCTGGATCAGAATCAGAAACCGAAACTGAAACTGAAACTGAAACAGAAACAGAAACCGAAACAAAAGCAGAAGCAGAAACCGAAACCGAAACAGGAAACGGAAACGGAGACGGAGACGGAATCAGAATCGCGAACGCGGAGACGGAGACGGGGACGAAATCGGAATCGGAATCGCGAACAGAGAACAAAACCCTCTGTATTGACGCGTGCAGAGCTCTGATACCACTGTTGTCAGGTTCTTGCTCACGCGCATACAGAGATTATGGGCACAGAAAACACACAGAGAATAGACGCAACAAGAGACGAGACAGAACGCAATATTGGGTGCAATCTCCCCCCATGCACTCTGTTTCGACAGTCCACAGAGTGCATGTATTTATAGGACTTTTGATTACGTCGAAAAGAGTGGTTACAAGAGGGCGGCTTCGAAAAGCAGGCGTGAAACTAAAAGTTGATAACTTTTACAGAAAGCCATTGCTTTCAATAACAGAAACTGTGGTCTACAACGACCCTTATTCTAACCATTACTTTTCTAACAATAGAACCTTCTACACAAGTTTATTTACAAAATAAATAATAATTATTTGGATTATTGATGTCCGCCCTTTCACGCCTTGCACGCTCCTCACGAACCTTCGGCTGCTATATCAGAAACATCAAAAACATATTAATACATTAATAATATAACACTTTAGCAATGTATTGTTCAATAATATACAACATGTACACTGGTGTTTTATCCCACGTTCAGCCAGAAATGCATTAAAATATGAAGACATATATTCCCCCCCTCGATCAGAACGGAGGGTGCCCATTTTACATGCTGACAGATTTTCAGCCAAAACCAAAAACTGTTTGAAGCACATGAACACTTCGGACTTTGCTTTGAGTGGATATACCCATGCATGCCTGGAAAAATCATCAATGAAAGTCACGAAGTAAAGGTAATTTCCAAAAGAGGCTGTCTGCATAGGACCACAGACATCACTATGTACAAGCTGCAATTTCTGCGTAGCCCGAACTGAACCATCTTTTGGAAAGGAAGAGCGCTGCATTTTGCCCAAAATACAGCCTTCACAAACATGTTTTCCAAGTGCCTCAAGTTTGGGCAAAGAGGACACCATTTCAGATTTCTGTAGGCGTAACAAACTAGCAAAATTCAGATGACCAAAGCGTGCATGCCAAAGCTTTGCATCTAACATAGCCTAAGAATCATGAATTGCACATGCCGAATCATTCACAGATCTTTCATAGTCTATGAGCTTATACAGCCCACGACATAAAATGCCAGAAGCAATAATCACATCGCCATTTGAGAGATCATGGACTGTACACCTGTCATCAACGAATTTCACAACCAAGCCAATCTTGGCTAATGCAGAAACTGATAACAGGTTCTTTTTGATCCCTGGCACAAATAAAGCATCTGACAAAGTGAAAGAACTACCATCAGCAGTAGTCAGAATGATCTTACCAACTCCCATAACAGGATAAGAGGAGTTATTGGCGCATGTGACAATATTCCCTGTAGGGGCAGGCTCGAGTGAAGAGAAGAAACTGCGCTGCGAGGTAATATGTTTGGTTGCCCCACTGTCAAAGTACCAAACATCTGAGTCTACTGCAGACATGCACTGATCATGAGAAGATGGGTCAAAACTGCAGACAGTAGTAAACGCCCATTCTTCTTCCTGCACAAGATTTGCAGACTCTGTTTTTGGTGTAGAGGCCTCTGCAACAACCATTCCAGCCTCTTTCTTCTTTGCCTCTTTAGCAGCCAGTTTTGGACAGTTCTTTATAATCTGATCATTTCCTTTACAGTACTTGCAGAACAATTTCGGCTTTTCTGATTTCTTTTCATCTTTATCCTGGTTCTTCGATTGTGCAGCATTTGCAGATTTCTGCTTACTAGTAGAAGAGCTCCATTTTCCTTTGCCCTTCTGACTAGCCAGGAAAGCTTGATCTACAACACGCATAATGGACATGTTCTGCCTGGACTGATCTTCCTGCAACAGAACAAAGACTAATTCCTCAAATGACAAGGCATTCGGATTGCCTTTCATCATCAACCGAAGAGTAGAGGCAAAACTCTGATATGAATCAGGAAGACCATTCAGAACGGTCTGCACAAGTGAGCTATCTGGTATAACCTCATCAGTAGAAATCAATTGTTCCTTCAGGTCTTTGATCTTTGTAAGAAAATTGTCCATAGAATCACCTTCATTCATGTGCTCACTCTCCAACTGTTTTCGGAGGTAAGCAACACGAGCCTCATTCCTAGCCTGGTACAAAGTGGTAAGTGTATCCCAAGCATCCTTTGCTATTCTGCAAGAGCGAATGTGAGGAATAATGGCACGTTTGACAGACAAGGCTATCAATGCATGTGCCTGGGCATCTCTGCCATCCCAACGAATCTGCTCTGCAGTAGGTGCAACAGAAACAGCAACACGAACAGGAATCTGCGGAATATCATCTTCGACACCATCTTCATCAGCTCCAACACCTGTATTTGCAGTACCTGTCGTCACAGGTGTAACAGGACGTCTTTCAACACCCTGCACAATGTTCCATAATCCTTTTGCAACCAGTACATGTCGCATCATATAAGCCCATAATGCGTAGTTGGTACCATCCAACTTATCCTCAACAGCCAACATACGGAATACATCACTTCTTTCAGCCATGGCCGGTGACTAGAATACCTTGATGCAGAAAATTGACTGTATCTCAAAAAGTTGAACAGAACTGCCCAGATGAGTTCTGCTAGACCTGTAGCAGACTTCGAGACGCTTAAACTGGCGAACAAAAACTGGTATATAACTTTGGCACAAAAGGACGAAATAGCCTGCACAAGCACTGCGATAGTGCGTTCGGAGGCCGAAACGAGCTCAGATCGCGATTTCGGCACCACAAAGCGAAGATCTTTTGATCTCGGAAATACCTTGAGTATGCTCACCAAATTTCGTGCGAATCTGAGACTGCAAACGGAGGAGTGTCGACGTCGCCCTAGAAGAAGCGACGACCTGCTCTGATACCAATTGTTGGAGATAGACGTCTGCGGAAGCACGCGAACAGCACAAGGAAGAAGAAGAAGCTTGGAGCACAACACACAAGACTGAATGTATTACTAGAGAATGTACAAAGATAAGTAGCCCATTAGGGCAATAGGCATATATACAAGCCGGGGTAAAAAACCTCCTAAAGAGGGAAAAAAATGCCCCGGCGGTCCTAGAGTGTTCACACACATCACTACCTAAATATATCAACAGTTCGGCCTCCGAATGCACTATCACAGCACTTGTGCAGGCTATTTCATCTTTTTGTGCCAAAGGTATATATAAGTTTTGGTTCGCCAGTATAAGCGTCTCGAAGTCTGCTACAGGTTTAGTAGAATTCATCTGGGCAATTCTGTTCAACTTTTTGAGCTATAGTCAATTTTCTGCATCAAGGTACACTACAATAGATTGATGGTATACCGAGGTTTTTATCGAGGAAAATGAACGCGGCTTTATTTTCCGCGACGCCGGTGTAAAGGTCGGTATGCGCGTCAGTACCAAAGCATCGGTATATGCGTCGGTATAAGCGTCGGTATATGCATCGGTATAAGCGTCGGTAATATCGGCACCCATACCGACGTCTATTCTGAGGTCTCTGCTGGAAGTACCGTCGCATATATCGTCGCCTGCCGGGTGTACCGACACTTATTCCGATGACATTACTGGGAGTACCATCCCGTATACCGACGACACTAAAAGCATCACGAGCCTCGGATCATCGATGGGACATAACCTCATGTGCGGTGTGCAGAATCCACTCTGAACTGACAAGAGACTGTCCATCGGCTGGTCGAAACTCCTGATAAATTGTCTGTGTAATATAATTCTTCCGATCTTTATCTTGCTCACTCCATTTCATCATGATGGAGTGTCCAAACTGGATGGAGCAAAGCTTTTGTATGCATGCATGCATTGCTTTGCCAGCCACATCCATCACCGGAGCTCCATCTCGGATACTATACACCTTGGAGTCATCATGGTCATGAGCATCCCAAGGTGTACGTGGTGTTCCACGTGGTGTACTACGTGGCATACCTACATCTGAGGTACTCGTTCTAGGAGTAGAAGTGGGCAACACAACGTCTGTTGCACTGCCTCCACAACAGCCGCCTCCTTCGCCTCCAGACCTACCTGTAGATCCACTCCTAGAACCTCCTGCTCTAGAGCGTGACCTCGATCTACGAGACGGGCCAGAACCTGTATCGCGCTGAGGTGTCGAACGCACATGTCTACTAGTAGACCCAATAGGAGATGGCTGAAAAGATGGTCGTGGTGGAGTCACAAAGCTAGGAGACATACCTCCTACGGGAGTAGCACCACCCGTAGGAGTGACACCGGCAGGAGTGACACCGGCGGGAGTGACACTGGCGGGAGTGAGGCTAGCGGGAGTGAGTCCGACAAGAGTAAGGCCGCCAGGAGTGAGGCTGGGAGGAGTGCTACCACAAGCGATCCAATACTGTGATGCAGCAGCCATATACGCGCGAGGAACCTGAGAGATGAACCCCAAAAACTGCTCCTCTGTCATGGAATGTGGAGTGACTGGAGGACTGTCTCCAATCGTGCTCTCTAATAAAAGAACTCAAATAATTAGCATACGATAATAAAAGTAATATAGAGAATAAACAAAAAAAAAACAAAAATTAGTACGTACAAGTGTTTTATTCAAAAGTCCTCTAGTCTAGCATCCTCTTGAAGATCCGATGCACCGAGAATATCTATCTCTATATTGATGGCTTCTAAATCGCTTGCTATGCTGGTTTCTTCTCGACCATCGTCTATTGCTTCGTCTTCTCGAACAATGACCTCTTCTTCAATGACCTCTTCTTCTCGAACAATGATCTCTTCCTCCTCGACTATCGAATGAATCTCTGAGTCCACTAGAGATGGACTTTCTTCTACATCTATGTTCTCAAAAATTTGTCTACTACGTGGAGTGACTTGTAAAACAAATAGCCACTCTGGTTCTTTTGAATCTGGTATAAAAACAACTTGCTCACAGTGTTCGGGAAGTACAAATGTATCCCTTTTATCTGTCCATAATCTTGTGGAGTCTACTTGAAGCAAACCGCTTTTATCCTGTCTCACTGTTGCGTTTCTTCCAGAGGTGACTACTTTGAACCATTTCACATAAAAAACAAAGTAATCAAACTTTCTGAAAGATAATTTCAAGATGTCTTGAATCACACCACAATAATCTAGCTCGCCTTCTAGAGCATTATCATCTCTTGCACTCGCTCTATTTTTTTGCAAAAAATTCACCATCACTCCACTATCAAAAGTAGACCTATTTTGATCGATTCGTGCGATTCGAAAGTGTCGTCCATGAGACTATAGTGCATCATATTTAATATACTCCCAATCACATCCTTTTGCAAGTTCTTCTTCTTCTTCAGAGATATCTTCACCCGCTACCTTTGCTTGTGAAACCGCTGTATCTAGCCATCTGCTCGTTGGAAAAGGTGGAAGAGGTCGAAGACTTTCTGGAAGAGGCAAAAATCGAGTGGAACGATTTCTTCGAAATTGAGCTCTTTCCTTTGCGTTAGTTTCCTTGGCAAGCTCATACCTTTCTAATCACTTCTGCATAGGCTCAGAGTTAATTATGCAAAACTTCATTGCCTTCTCTCTGAAAGCTGCATCCATTTTTCTTTGCAATCTTTTAACTTGTGGTTCATCGCCTACGAGACGAACATCTTCATCATTGCTCCATAAGCGAGGCATTTCGGGATCCGACATACGTAGAAACTCAGTTATGAATACAAGAGATTCTTGTTCAAGCCATCCCTCTGCCATGCTATCCTCTGGACGCGCTCTCTGTCGAACAAACCCTTTCAATGTCTTCATAATGCGCTCTAAGAAGAACGTCCATCGGCTATGGACAGTTCCTTCTATTGCAACTTCATATACCAGTTGAATAGTGAGAATACTTGTGGGAAAGTATTTCTCTACCATACAAACAACCTCGATAGCATTGAGTTTCGCACTCTCTATGCTATCTCTATTTATCTCTTTAGAAGATATCCACCATACTAACGAACTAATTTTATAAATGGTTCTTTGTACATCCTCTGAAAGACAATCTTTTAGGGCTACAGGGAGCACAAACTGTAAAAACTTGTGCCAATCATGAGATTTGAGTCCTGCAAGATCGTCATTTCGTGTGAAAGCAGTCTTTAGACACCTCATGCATCCAGTAGGTGTTCGAAACTCTGAAATTGTTTTCTTCACTTGTTGCTCTTCCATCCTGTGAAGCACCCAAGGATCTCTTGGTAATGATACTATTCTGTTGGGCTTAGTAATTGCCGACAACTCTCGCATACGACCTCGCTCTTCTAAGTCTTCCCTTTGTGCTTTGCTTTCTTTCTTTCCAATCAAAGTTTTCCAAAGAATCTATCCCACATTCTTAAAAATATGCATCAAGTCCACCAAATGATTGATCAACAATTCACTCCAATAAGGGAGTTCATGAAAAATGGACAACTGTTTCATGCCAGCAACTGGATTTTCTGAATCCCACAGTTGTTTCCAATCGCTAGCTTTCATTTGGTGTTGCGCTTGTCGACCAATTTGTCCTTCATGTAAAACATGTCCATCCAGCAAATATCTATGATGTCCTTCATAGATAGTTTTACGTAATGCTTTGGAAATAGCGTGCTTCGAGTCGTGGTCCGCATAAGGACAAGCATGGTAACCCGACATCGATAAACCTGAACATTCACCATAACCAGGACAATCATGCATTGTCCACATAAGTATGCCTTGCACTCGCACGTCTCGTCTTCTTATAGGTTGAGACATGTCACACACAGTAATTCCATCCCATAAAATGCACAGTTCTTCCACAAGTGGTGCAAGATATACATCCATGTTTTTTACCTTATACTTACCTGGTACAATAATAGCTAATAATAAATGACCTTTCTTTGTGGCCAACCATGGTGGGATATTATAATTGATCAAACATACAGGCCATGTGCTCCATGAAGAACTGCATAATCCAAATGGATTCACTCCATCCATAGCTAGGCCTAGACATATGGACCGAGGCTCACTAGCAAACTCTGGCCACTTAATCCTATTTATATATATTATTTAATTATAATTTTTTAAAACACTAGTTCTTTTTATATTTATTTATCTATATAATTATCCAATTATATATATATATATTTATTTATATATTCATATTTTTTCCTTACTTAA